>ML818488.1:72761-92975 GCA_009831015.1 Picea engelmannii | reverse complement strand
ACCATATATATATATATATATATATATATATATATATATATATATCATGGACAAGTCAAATAATTGTTATAACATATCTAGTCCAACCGATGGCATAATTTTCATATCTACAATAGCAGTGGAGGCCTAGTTTGTAGTGGAACATGGTGGATGATGAATAGGTCATGCCCACTCATCTAGGTGAGGTGAAAGAGGAGGATGATGAATAGGTCTAGTATGCTCATCTAGGTGAGGTGAAAAAGGAGGATGAGGAATATGTGTTTCTTCCTTGTGATTTGTGTGAGGTGAACGAGGATGAGGAGGATGTCGGGAAGGATGATCATGTCCACCCTCATCAATCGATGGGGTATTGGACGAATGGGTCGTACTAGAAAAAGAGATGTGCCTATCATCAGGATCCCTCCTCACTACTAGTAGTTTGGAAGCTCCAACGATATCATGAATAATAGGAATCAAATCATGTGGCATCTCCCTCCAAATATACAAAGACTCTCACCTCAATCAAAAGTGTAGAGAGTCAGTCTCTCGGCTCCAACCTAAATCTGGTATCGGGCTTACGATGCATGTCGTTAGGTATATGCACCCGAGGACCTTGGCATGCCATTGCCTCAGGCATCATCTCATCATCGTCATCTGCTAGGGGAGGAGGCATGTCCCCAATGAAAGTGCCAATTTCTGCAATATATATAGTACAGAACTATAATTACATAGTTAACTCATTAAAAAATTCAATAAAACAAATTGAACGTGTTAAAATTAATTTTATTCTAATTAAGTAAGAAAATAAAATGAAAATATATTAATTTAAAAAAAACACTAATACTACCTCTATCATTTGGTGGCTCATATGTTGTGAAGAGGATGTCTGTACATCCTCTCCAATCAAAACCCACATAAGAACATGGTACCATGATGAACATGTGATATTTGGCACTACCTAATAGCCCTAGTGTGTCTGGCGCAATCCTGGCCAGAAAATCCGCCTGACCCCTCTTGAACATCATCTCCCCCCACATGCACATCCACACATGAGTCATTGGCCTAGGAGGCTGATGGAAAAAAGTTGGCCTCGTCTCTAGAAACCTCTAAAAAAATAAGAAAAATAGCTCTGAGTAAAATGGGAATTTTGACCTCCAATGTATCATAGCCTGACATTTGTCGAACGCCATACAAAACTACCATAAAAAAATGGCAAACCATCTGATACACCATGGTCATTGTACCAACGAATAAACATAATACAAAAGAGGGAAGTTAATTTGTTTCCCATCACTAGTAAAATGGGCTATGGTAGTCACTAAGAGTGAGAGGCACCTAACCTCCTCTACACCGAAAGAGGTGATTTTTTTGTTGTCCACTAGGCACCTGAAAATCATCTAGGGATAGTACCTCAACCCCAATATATCGTTGAGAGCACATGAGTTGAATCTCAGTGGAAACACCTACTAGGACATCTAGGAACTGGGGAAAATACTCCCCTCTCCTAGATAGCCCAGTGATAAAGTAAATATCCTCCTCAATGGGATGGTACCATTGATCCGGACCCACAAAGAAATCTTGTCGATGGACATCCCATCAACAGATCAAATGCACTAATAACCCGGAGTACCCCTTAAGGGATGTAGCCTCCTCATAGTACTTAAGGAGGCCTACTACCCTTAAGAGAGAATGAGTCATTGGAGTAATAGGGAGAGGGTAAAAATCCCTCTCCCTCTCCCTCACCTCCCATTCTTGTACAACATTGTACATGTCTACCCTCTGCTCATGTTTTTATTGTTGTTTCTCTCTCTTCTCATGTCTTTGCATGATTAACATATGAAATACATCATCCTCACTCATACATAAAACATTTAAAAATATATACTAAATGGTAAATTTATCTATAAATACAGAAAAATAACTTCCTTCAAAAAATAAGATAATTGCATTAACGGTGCGCCAAAAAAACACTCACGCACCATCGATAGTGCAACAATAGATATTGGGAGCATCGTGACCAGTGTGTCAGTGTAAACTAATGAACCAAACAAAATATGTTCTACTATGTTATGTGGTGCATTGAAAAATAGTACTGCACTCGGGCACTACACTACAATACATATGCCCCAATGTGTTACCTTTATAATACACACCGCTTAAACCAAAAAACAAATTAAAATATTAAACCAACTAAACAATTATTTAAAATTAGCAAAAAAATGTGATGAGTATACATTCACTACATGCATCGATGCGTGTAACTAACATAGTCGCACCGTCACATAAACTTTAAAAAAAAATCGAGTATGGAACTTATTATGGTGTGTTCCATCAGTTCTATCGCACCGTGCATGGTGCCACTAAAACAATTACCAGGTGCACTGCAACACAATGTTACATTTCTTGGCGGTGCATTTGGTAAACATGAACGCTCCAGTATGCATGTTTACCAATGCACTGCATAAAATATAACTGATAAGGGTGGTGCGCTATGTACTTTAACGTCCCAGTGTGTTATATGTACTTTGATGCACCACCCCACCAGTTATATAATTTTCTTCGGTGTGTTGTTAAACGAAAGTATCGGTGTGTTTATGTTTACCAATGCACCGTAGATAAATGTAACAAGATATGTGGTGTCCCCTGTAAATTTACAGGTCACACCGTACACAGTGCGAGCTAAGAGACTCCAACGCGTCACACATTTTTTTTTGTTTTTTTTTTACACTTAAAATTTCACTCAATTTTAAATTTTTGATCCAGTGAAAACTTAAGTTATGAAGAAATAAGGACATTACCTGGACATTTTTTCATCGGGGAGGCATGGTTGTGATGTAGTCAAAAAAATAAATTTGCCCACCATTTGGAAAAAATTGAAATTCATGCACTAAGCAATAGATGAAAAGAACACAACCAAGGAAAGCATCAATGGAAGGGCGCTTCAGAGAGGAAAAGTTTGCATCGGTGCTTTTGAGATCTACAACACTGAAAATGGTAAAAATGATTTTTATCGTCGGTCATTGTTTTTTAATAAAACCCTGTTTCGTTGTGCTTGATGCGCAACCGCACTGGGCGATACATGTTTAATGAGTGTATCAGGTATATTTAAAAAAAAAAAAACACTAGAACGATGTGCATGTATTTGGGTGTGCACTGGTGCGTATACTACTCCATAGCGAATCGTCGTACATTTTTTAAAAAACTACAATAGTGAAAAAAAAATTGTTTAAACATGACATGGTGCGTTGTAATAATAGGCACCCCGGTGTGGTTGGGTTTATAGAGTGCACAGTCTAAATTTGGAAATTAACCCTAACATGGTGCTCCATATTGGAGCACTGGTGTGCACTAGTGCGCATGATACAACGGAGTGCACCGGTATATATTTTTTGACACAATCCTGCATTGCTACGTAATTTTTTTTTATTTAACCATATGACGGTGTGCTCTACTAATAGTGCACCATAGAGTTTTAAAAGAACGCTATTACGGTGCATCATTATTTTCCAGTGCATCCTTATTTACGTAGCGCACTGGATAATATTGTTCTTTATTTGAAATAACCCTGCTACGGTGTGCTACTTTTGAGGGAACTAATGCACCCATTGTAGAAAACGTATCGGTGCGTTACGTACTTATAAAAGCACCGTTGAGGAAAAGATATGAATTGATCTTACTCAAGCATTTTCAGACTTTACTTGGCTAAATCAAAGTAGACAAGAATATCACCCTATGTTTATAGACAACAAAAATAACATCCTAACTCACAAGTATTAATTACAAGTGCTTAGGCTAGTCTTTTATCAATAAAAAGCTTGCTGGAAATTCACTTTTTATGTAATTTTCTTAATATAACAGTTGCTCAAATAAATGTAAGAAAAAAATTAAAGACACCAAGATGATAATCAAGATAGATGAGACATAAAAAAATCCTTTATTTCATTCCAATTCACCAAAGAGTCATTTTCTTTACAAAATCTCATACAAAAATATTGGACCAAAGTCAAACTTGACATCCCCGATGGAACATACAAAAGGACCTCTAACAAAAAACCAAAACTGAACTCTAAAAGATGGATCAACTTGCCACAGATTAGTGGCCACTCGACTCTACACAATAGACTTTATCAGTCATGAAAATTAATTCACAAACAAAATAGAGCCATAACATTAATGACTGTTGAGAATTAGGCAGTGGGTTGCGAGGCCTATTTACGTAAAATCCTAGACTACATTTTAAATCTAAGGCATGAATAAATGATATATCAATAAATGGTGAATGATATGATTTATAATTGTTAAATTTGTAGATTCCATTGGTTCATGATTAATTTGTGAATTAAAATATTTTTTTGTAGCATGTTGATTTATCCAGGGAAAGTCAAGATTAAACTTGGTTGAAATTTCTCAAGGAATGGAGCAGTAACCATTCACTCTTCATTTCCAGAACCCAAATTTCACATAGTTGCAACACTTAGGAAAACACAAACCAATACACATGATCCAGTAATCATTTCATAACCAGAGAAAAATCATGAATGGCCAAAAAAAAAACATACCTGTAATTTAATTCCTTAAAACGAGAGTTGGTCGAGCGGTTCCTCCCTGCTAAAATTTCGGAGCATAACCTCAGCAGCAAGATTGAACAATATCCTGACTAGGGTGGCAGCCAACGGGAAGAGTAAAGGTAATGTGCAGTAAATGCACGTCGCCTCCACCCATATCTCATTAACTCAACAGTACATACCAACAAATTCTCCATTAACACGATTAATCAAACATGTATCGAAACCATCACCACATTAAAATCCAGTAGCACAATCACCATATCCCATTTCACATCATATAACTCAAACAAAATCGCATAACCATCAACGTCCATTACTTGGTCAAATGTGCCACCAACATTCAATCTATCCAAATACACCATATATATATATATATATATATATATATATATATATATATATATATATATCAACCACATAATCCAATTAATCATTTCCCAACCATTTACTTGTTAGCTAGGATAATTGTTAAGTCTTTCATGCATGTAGTATAATGAATAGGATAACTTCAAATTATTCCCTTTTGAAATTGTTTCTTATTTCTTTCCCATTGTTCGCATGTAGTATAGTAAAAACGCAACATTGGACTCCTTTTCTTTGCACTAATAGTATTTTTTCCTTTCTCAAAAATTCTCTTCCATGTAATTTCACTAACGTGTTTGTTGTGCAAGTGCGATAAGAACAAATGACATTAATGAATAGCATAGGTTGTAGTAACATGAAGAGTCAACATTTCAAAATCTCAACTCATACCATCAATAAAAATATCTCACCAACCATGTAAATTGTGTCTCACATCATCACAACATAAAAAATGAGCAGATTTGATCTTCAATAGTTCAAGGGGGTCCCACCTACTAGTATTGTTTAGTTTTATAATAATAGGTTTTAGCAACACTTTGCGAGTGAAACTACGTTGATGTTTTTAATCGTCAACAAACTGGTGACTCCACGGGAAAATTTGTTTCCAACAAATTTAGAACTCAAAGCTCATGGTTTTGCAGACCAAAAACAACATGTCAAGAAGATAAAACTCGGATGATTATGCAACAGGGGGAAGTGAGCAGATTTAATGGAAAGATGACCGGGAATTTGGGAATAATTCATGAAAAGTGTTAAGTATGAGGGTTTTTTACCATTGTATGCATAATAATTTGGCTGCAACCTGCTCTCTAACCTTTAAGGAGGAAAACTTTAGACTTTCTCTTAAAATCTCGATGGATGAGGAAAAGGCAAGAAAAAGTGGGAGATAGTCAATTCTTTATAAGACAACAGTGAAAAAATGTAACAATTTCAAGGGTCCTTCAGAGGAGAATCCTGACACATGTGTAAGATTGATTGTTATCGACTAACAATGATTTGTAGAAGTGTCACTGTCGTATAATTGATCCAACATTCTATCTTGACCAAACACTAAAAGATGATAAAGACAAAAATCACAATAGAAGTAATAATGCAGAAATTAAAACAGCACCAGTAAAAGACTCAATTTGAAAAATGGCAAGGAAATAAAACTTAACTTAGAAGGAATAAATCAAGGTATTGTAAGCATAGCTAGGCTACTAGTATACAGCAAAATCCAGACAGCAATAGAACTTTTCATGTTGGTTCCTCGTAATATTTCAAGCGAGGGCTGTCAGTTTTGTAGGGAAACAATTGCTCCTATAAATATTTTGAGATATAAGAATTAGTATTCAAGACAAAAGCAATTTGGAAATGACCGATCACCTGGAAATCTGATGTAATAATCATTCCCTTGACACGCAAAATTATCTCATCAAGATGGAGATGGAGACTGACCAATTAATCGAGAGTCATGTGCATATTTTTTTAAAAATAGTACCTGTATCAAGTAAGCTAAAAAGATGGCATTTGTAAGGCATGGTATCGCAATTAGTAATGAAAGTAGTTTTGTGAACATTTCCCCCTTTTACTTTGATTCTCTTGTAACCAAATAGAATGTCAAGTAAGGGTCTTAATTGTGACTCTACAACCTATTGCAAAAACATTTCAATATTGAGAGGGGGAAAGGGATTTCTCATAATCCCTTGCCTGAAAGTTCGAAGACTAATACAAGTTCTGATATTATCATTGGTCCCTAGGGCCAATTTCCAAATTGAGACCCATTCAGGGTGGGATGAAAAAAACATTCCAACCCTTAAGAAATCTCTCAAATTCCTTCGAAAGGGTGCTTCCAATTCAGAGTTAACAAATTCTTGTTTTTGCCTAGCTAGTTCCATAATATGCTGAACAAGACCAGGATCAAAACCACGAACATCCTCATAAGACCAAGAAAAAACCTTTTGAGATTCACCAAGTAGTCTGGTGGACCTCATCTCTTCTTTACTAGAACGTTGGACATTTATTTTAACATTGGTTGAAGGTTCAAATGTCCTAATGTTCAGGAGGATGGTTTTAATCACCTTATTCTGTAACTCCTCTTCTTCTTTTTTTCTTTATTGCCTAAAACACTCAAATAAAATGAACTCTCAAGAGGATTCAATCCCCCGGGAATATTATTATTTTCCATAGATATAATCTCCTCTGGCTTAAGAGGTTCATTTCGAATTACAACACAAATTCTCTCACTGTTAGGGATGGCCTTCCAAAATCCTTCATTTTCAAAAATATATGGACGATGTAGAGATTGGAAATCACAATCAAGTTAGTGAGGAAAGAGTTGTTGAGTAGGAGAGGATTCAAAGACAGCTAACCAATCATATATTGAATTCAGATCCTTCTTAAAATGTGAGTGATGTTGAAAGATAGAAGGTTCAAGACAAGTGCTCGAACAATTTGGGAGTATTGTTCCATCAGCTTGTCGGTAGGAGAGCATGTCTTACATATCAAGTTCACAACAATATTGGAATTTCTGAAAATTGAAAGGTGACCACAACCAAGATTAAGGGCATTCTCAATGCCTAACAACAAAGCTTTGAATTTAGCGGCATTTTTTGAACAAGCAAACTCCAACCTGTATGACAGATTATGAATTTTACTTGTAGGGGAAACCAAGATAATACTAGCCCCATTACCTTCGTTAGAGTGTGAACCATCAAATTGCATATTCCATAATTAATCATGTGAATCAATTCCTTCCAGAGGTATATTATCCTCTTCATCAAATATGGAGTACACTCCTACATCTTCTTCAATATATTTTATGCTAGATTGTGGAACAATCTCTATGTAGGGTGAAATTCTTCCTTCTCTAAGGACTATAATATTCTTACCATTTCAAGGAACAGATAAATGTGTCATGTCGAGTGAGAGGTATCCACCTGTTAGGGCTTGCCAATATCTCCCCAAGATAATTGAATAATTTATCACAGGCATATCAATCACCTGAATGATGAGGGTTGTCCTTATCTCAGGATGAGCGCATAAAACCAAGGTTACATCCTTAATCTCGCCTATGGTTGTTTGTTGTAGACTGTTATAGGAGAGCATACTTATGGCATTTTTGTTTGTACAAGAAAATCCTAGCTCTTCCATAATAATCTTCGACATGACACTTGGGCCTGAACCACCATCAATGAGGCAACAATGGACACTTTTATCCATGATATTTACATAAATATAAAAAGGGGGGTTTTTTACAGGGTATATAAAGTTATATACACCTAATTTATTTACAGAAGAATCCTCTTCGTCTACCTCTTCGAAAAGATTGGCTACAATGGAAGCTTTTCCTTCCATGAATTGTTTCAGATGCATCTGTTGTTCAGGGACGACAACCATGTCTAGGAGGGTTGCATCTTCTTTGATGTTGGCCAATTGATTCAAGATATTGTATTTGGAAGAGGGAAGAGGGGGAGTGATTCCTTGACTTTCAGGAATTTTAGGAACCTGGGGTGAAACAGTGGTTGAGGACAAGCTCGGGTTAAAAGAAATACGTGGAGGATCAAATTTACCCTTGGGAGCATAGGATTTGTTCCTAGTATTGATGACCATGACATCCTTTGGCTCTTCAAAGTCTAGGATAGTGATAGTAGCTTCTATTCTTTTACCAAAGATCTTATCTTTGGCACTCTTCTTTACCTCACATGTGGTTTCTTCGTGGTGCTCCTCACAAAATTTACACCAACTCTGATGAAGGATAGCCTTAGGCTGAAAATTGTTTTCAAATGAATTTCTAAAAGGGGATGCAGAAGAGGATGAAGCTCCAGGGGTGAGAGGGGAGACAGTACCCTTCCTCTCAAATTCTATCATACGATTGTTCATATCTTCTACTAGGTGTAAGAGAGCGGACATGTATGTCTGTCTAACTGATTCTCCCTGGGGAAGACCATTTCTTCCAAGATGTTCTTCATACTCTAAGAAAGTATGCAGAGAAGAACCGAGATTATCAATGGCTTTTTCCTCAAGCCTATGACTGTAGGGAGAAGGAAATGCATTATAGTAATGCATGAAAGTGGCTTAGTTTTGAGGGTGGATAAGTTCGGGGATCTGATTGTACAACTTGGTGAAATGCAAGTTGAAAGATTTGATGGTATCACCATCTTTATAAGTGACGTTATTGTATTCCCTCAACTTCTCGACGGGTCTTTTGTATTTCCCATAAGTGGATCGGAACCAATATATTAACGCCTCCCAAGTAGACAGGATCTTATGAGGAAGGTCAAAGAAATAGGTCGCGGCCTTCCCTTCCAAGGAATTGACAAACAAGCACGTGCAAGTGTCATTTTCATTGGCCCCTATGTTATGACAAGCATTAAAAAATGCCACTAGGTGTTTGTTAGTACTGACAGTGTTATTTCCTGAAAACTTAGGCAAATTATCTTTAAACTTCGGAAGTGGATGAGTAGAAGGTGCTAGGTTAAGAGGAGAGGACACATGCCATGGTGTAGTTGTGGCATCTTCTTCAAACTGAAAAATCCCATAACTTTTAATGACTTTGGTGGGGTTTGTAGTAGATTGGGTCGGGATGTGGTGGTTATACAAGCTACCAATCACGATGATGATGAAGATTGGGAATATGGGTCACTTATAGTGCTACCAGAGACACCACTAGATTCCATCTTGTGGATGATAGATGAGAGAAAGAAAAATGAGTTGGATGAATCAGATAAATTTCTCCTTAGAGCACTTTGTTGGACAGATATCACAACGTTTCTTCTTCCTATTTCAGCAATAGTATTTATTTCGAGTAACAAGCCTCTTCTTCTTCTATAAGCACGAGAGTCTAAGGACATGAAATAAAGGCCAAAGATTGAAGAAACAAAGGTTCACTACAGATTTTTAGGCCGTCTACATCTAGCCTCCAACTGTTCTTCAGCAATAATATCCCGTTCAATTGCTGCCCAAGAATGGTTAAGTTCGGCATGGGTATTGGCAGTGTCTAGAATGGTGTTAAACAGGTTCAAAGCAATGTTGGTCAGGTCTTGAATGTCGGGCTCGATATTGGGCTACCTTGCAACAAGAACAGTCATTAATAGAAAAATAGTCAAAGAATCAATTTTAGAAAAGAAATATGTATCGATGAAAATTGAGTATAAAATTTTAACCAGAGAGATATCGAAGATCTCCACAGTATGGTCACCAAATAAATGTCGAGGAAAAGATATGAATTGATATTACTTAAGCATTTTCAGACTTTACTTGGCTAAAGCAAAGTAGATAGGAATATCGCCATATGTTTATAGCCAACAAAAATAACATTTTAACTCACAAGTATTAATTACGAGTGCTTAGGCTAGTCTTTTATCAGCAAAAAGCTTACTGGAAATTCACTTTTTATGTAATTTTATGAATATAACAATTGCTGAAATAAATGTAAGAACAGAAGTAAAGACACCAAGATGATAATGAAGATAGATGAGACATAAAGAAATCCTTTATTTCATTCCAATTCAACAAAGAGTCATTTTCTTTACAAAATCTCATACAGAAATCTTGGACCAAAGTCAAAGTTAGACATCCCCGATGGAACATACAAAAGGACCTCTTACAGAAAACCAAAACTGAACTTGAAAAGATGGATCAGCTTGCCATAGATTGTTGGTCAGTCGACTCTGCACAATAGCCTTTATCAGTCATGAAAATTAATTCACAAACAAACAAGTCTACACAGACTATCAATGATAGATCAACACCTTTGAAGAACAAGTGTCTGAATGATTTGATTCAGCCCTAAATATTATTGTGTACAATAAGACCCTGTTATCATAAAAGAGAATTAGGTTGTGATGAATATATGAATGAATGAAAACTGAACTATCTCAACATAAACTCAAACAGAAAACCTTAGCATGATTTTTCTTCTATCCTCCTCTTGTTCCTCCCTTTTCTTTTGCTTTTAACAAATTAGAATTGGTTGAATAAGTTGAACCAATTCATTAGTTAAGTTAATTAAAAGACTCAACTAAATTTAGTTAGGGGGAAGAGTAATAATTATAATAAGGGTCATAAATAAATAATAACTAGTAGGTGGGACCCCTTGTGACTCCCTTTAGTTCATAAAAATCATAACATAACCATTAGTTAAGCAAAACACACCTCCTTGTGCCTCCCATTAACATATTTACTTTTGGCAATTTAAACTTATGAAATTTGAAATTATTTCAAAAATGATACTCATATATCCAAAATAAACATGTTGTCTAAAGATCTATGAAGTCAACTGTCATAAAACAATACATATAATAAAACCTAAAAAACCATATTTCCTAGTCTGTGATGCAACCTTTCCCTGATTGTTGTTGTCACCTCTTGATTTTTCTTAATTTTCCTTTGGTTGTGCAGAGCCTTTAGGCCTAATTTCATTTATCATGTGGGAACAATCATCCCTCAAATGCATACGGGAAGACACAGATTTGTTAGAGACATTGGAGAGTGAGGAAGGGCCAGCAGTGGATTTTCCTTTATCAAGGGCATAGTGGGCCTCAATTTTCAATCTCTTGCTAGCATGGGAGGATTGCACTGGTGAGTGATCAGGGAAAGCGTGGGAAATGGGGTTAATGGTAGAGGAGGAGGAAAAGACAAGTTGGGCCAGCCACGATGTTGGGAGACTGTCGGGTGGACAATCTCCTACCATCCATCATTTTCAGGGAGCTTGGGTTGTAATGAGACATGAGGAGGTACAGGGATACTGGGTTCTTGTGGGGCTTGGAAAGGAGGCCTTTCAGGCCTAGGTTGGACTATTCCCTGCCCAATCCAATTGAAGAATCTGGTATGAAACAATTGTCCAATATCTTGTGAATCAACATCAAAATGTATGGAGAACCTACGCCTTCTTGGGCCTCGGTTCCAATTAACTATACCTTTGTTTCCTCAGCCATGGCTTCCTCAATTGAAAAAACTCATCCTACATGTGTGATCGATTAGAAAATAGTCTTTTAAATAGCCATACCTGACAACTCTTAAAAATATGAAATAGATTTGGCTCAGAATGTATCAGACTCATGCAATCCAATCCATACAAATTGTTTTACTGTTAATCAACGATCAGGGGGGTGAAACAGGGTTCTAGGATATGTGAGGGGTTTGTATTGGGAAAAAATATGATATAATGAAAGGGGAGAAGCATGGTCACTTCTCAATGACAACAACAATCAAATGTAAAGAAAACCAATAAAACCTCACTGCAATCCACACAAGACACTGCCACTTTCATCCATTTTAACACATAAATTCTCTTGACTGTAATCAATCTCAGAACAGGGAGTGAAAAAGGAACATGGGAGGTGGCAGGGTTTGTAACTAACGGAAAGTGAAATAATGGAAGGGAAGAAAGACGATTATTGTTCGTGGAATTAATAAAGTGATCCATAAAAAATTATGTTAAAGGAGATGCATCAACCATCAATCACTTGACCAAATAATAATTTATGTGTATTTAACAAGTTCATTGTTCATAATCAAATGTCCATCACAGTGCCATCAAAAAACAGTAGGCATCCTATACAATCTGTAAAAGGATTTTGTTCCCTTATTTTCATCTTATAACAATTTCCAAACATAGTCCATCCCATTCTGTTAACAATCGAAAACAACCACTGCTCATGTGTTTCTTCAATCCACAACTATACTCAAAAGTCATGCTTTCAAAATAATAATGAAGTCACTATTACTGCAATAGAGTCCATCAAAAATAAATGATATATGTTAACATATATATAGGAAGAAACCAAAGAACCAAGATCAAACTGAAACTCGTATCAATATTCAAATATACAACCAACAACCACCGTTTAAACACAAGCTATGCATAGGGTAACTTGCCCAGGCAATGTAATACTGCCACTATAAAAAAAACAATTAAGTATGGCTTAAAGAGTTTGGCCATCTAACCGACATGACAAAGCCTCTAAAACATTGCCCTTCATAACAAATGATCGATAAACATGATTAAAACTCTTTGAAACCTAAACTATCCATACTAAACACAATGCAGAGCCACCTAAAAAACACGATGCAATATTTCCATTTTACCGAACCAAACACACAGTCGTGGAAACAACTCAATTCGTTGATGGGTCATCAACCCAACACATTATTACTTTTATTTATCCCAACTGTGATCAATTATGTTGTTCAATTTCAAGCTTAAACAATCAAACAGTCGTAAGGATATAGTTCCCAAAGTTATCCGGTTCAATAATCGTTCTACCCCAAGAGAAAACCATAGTTACCACGACCATTATTTATTTTGCAAACACACAATGCGACATGAGAAACCTCAACCATTTTCACCAATGTTAGATAAACATTCAAATAATCATCAGTGCAAAAACCAGTGACTGTGTATCTACCAAACAACTCGTCAATGTCTTAAAACTCAACAACCTAACAAGTTGTAGCAATGACGCATACCCACGAATCCAATCGATTCGGGGCAGAGGCCCTTTCCATTAACAACACTGAGCTATCAACATAAGGAGAGTAACTGCATTATTTGAAAGTGAAACTGGTAATGTAGGGTTTACCACTATTATAACCGAGTCAGTGACTATATACCAACCAACACGACTATCATATGAAAAACTTGGCAAGCTCGTTCTCAAAATCGTCGACGATTATACAACCATCCAATAAAAAACGAGTCATAAAACGGAAAGCCAAGATGGTCTTCTTAAACAATTTCCATATGGAAGGGCCAAGGTTGTTTCGTAGTTAACACAGGAAGAGCAGAGCCACTCTTTGTAATGGTGAAACCTCCAAGCCCATGGTGCATACAAGATGAACCACAAATCATTCGTGGTCGGGCACAAATCCATTAGAGGGGCCATAAATGAAATTTAGGGCTCTAGTCTGACCTGGAAAACATTATTTAACGCACGTATGGTATAATCCTCATGCTCTTTAGTCAACAATCACAACCCAGAGGTAAAGACAAGGCTGAGGATGAATAGGAACCTCATTTTGTGACCCCTTGTGGTGCAATCAACCAATGTTGAAATGAAAAAAACATACTGACGCAGAAAACCTCCGACCATTAAAACCATGAAATCCAAAGACTAGATTAGTGATGGTGTGTGGAGATAGTTATCCTCCCAAGACTAAACAAAAACCATCCAACCAAACAGCAGTGATAACAAAGAACTATCACCTAGAAAGACCAATAACCTCAACGAACTCAAAAATGTTACAGAAAGAACCATTCACTCTTCATTTCCAGAACCCAAATTTCACATAGTTGCAACACTTAGGAAAACACAAACCAATACACCTGAGCTAGTAATCATTTCATAACCAGAGAAAAATCACGAATGGCAAAAAAAAAACATGCATGTAATCGAATTCCTTAAAACGAGAGTTGGTCAAGCAGTTCCTCCCTGCTAAAATTTTAGAGCATAACCTTAGCAACAAGATCGAACAATAGCCCGACTAGGGTGGCGTCCAAGAGGAAGAGTATAGGTGACGTGCAGTAAATGCATGTCGCCTCCACCCATATCTTATTAACTCAATAGTACATGCCAACAAATTCTCCATTAACATGATTAATCAAACATGTATCAAAACCATCACCACATTAAAATCCAGTAGTGTGATCACCATATCCCATTTCACATCATATAACTCAAACAAAATCGCATAACCATCAACGTCCATTACTTGGTCAAATGTGCCACCAACATTCAATCTATCCAAATACACCACATATATATATATATATATATATCGACCACATAATCCAATTAATCATTTCCCAACCATTTACTTGTTAGCTAGGATAATTGTTAAGTATTTCATGCATGTAGTATAGTGAATAGGATAACTTCAAATTCTTCTCTTTTGCAATTGTTTCTTATTTCTTTCCCATTGTTCGCATGTAGTATAGTAAAAATGCAGCATTGGACTCCTTTTCTTTGCACTAATAGTATTTTTTCCTTTCTCGAAAACTGTCTTTCATGTAATTTCATTAACGTGTTTGTTATGCAGGTGATATAAGAACAAATGACAATAATGAATAGCATAGGTTGTAGTAACATGAAGAATCAACATTTCAAAAGCTCAACTCATACCAACAAAAACAATATATCACCAACCATGTAAATTGTGCCGCACATCATCACAACATAAAAAATGAGAAGATATGATCTTCAATAGTTCAAGGGGATCCCACCTACTAGTATTATTTAGTTTTATAATAATAGGTTTTAGCAACACTTTGCAGGCGAAACTGCGTTGACGTTTTTAATCGTCAACAAGCACCAGTGTAAAACATCCGCTAAAACCTTCATCTCCTCACCTCCGCTAGTATCATCTACTATAAATGGATTTTTGGGATATTTTTATAGGGGCATCTGCAAAAACCTCTACTAGAGGGTATTTTCCTTGTAGTGTGATATACAATTTGGTAAAGGAAGTGTTGGATCATTTCTAGGTGACCAACGGGTTAGATTGACATCCAGAGGTGGATGATATCCATATTGGTATGGCATAGTATACTCATGCAACAGTGAGAGGGAATATAGGAAAGGGTTTCCTTGGTAAAGGTATGTTGACCAAGAATGAACTAAGGCATGAAGAGAGGCTAGAATTGTTATCTTGTTGGCTTGGGAAATGTTGTAAATTACCTAGTCTATATTCTGAATTGTAAATGCTTTTGTAATAGAAGCAAAAGATTGTTTTCTTGTCGGTTGTTTCTATGTAGAGAGGGAAACATAATTATGAATGGTTGTAAGTTCTCAAAGAGGAATGATATGGAATTTCTGAAATGTCAATGTTTATGGATGATGTAGAAAATATGCAAGCAGTGAACTTGCATGATTACATCATTATGTGTGTGTGTGTGTGTGTGTGTGTGTGTGTGGATTGGATGTGTTATATGGTTTCCTAATATGAAGGAAGATATGAATAAGTGGATTGTGAGGTGAGAATAGTACTTGCCAGGTTTGAGTAATGTTGCAGATACATAGTTGACTATGTTTTGAAGAGTTTGTTTGATTTCCTAAATGCTAGCTTCAGGGTGGAGGTTGTACTCCATTCCTCGAATAGAGTTAACATGAAATGTTGGAAGAGCAATTAGAAAGGATGCTTTGTTATTATGAGTAGAAGGAAACATGATTATGAGTTCATGTAAATGAACTATGAACAATCATGAGTGAGATTATTTTAATAAATATGCATGTAAATTGTAAAGTGTGCCTATGTTGGACACACACAACATGTTGATGCATGAGGCTAAGTGTATGAAAGCACAGTTTGGGATACAATTTGATAGAGTAATGTGCAAATGTGAATGCATAATGTAAATGCATGATAAGAATGCATGTTGATATTCCTTAAGGATTATTGGGTGAATCTCTAAAATAATGAAGTTGAAGTTAACTCCAGATTGAGGTCATTTTAGAAAGCGATGGATATGGAACAAGAAATTTGCATGTTGAAGAAGTTCCCTATGGGGGAACTATATAAATAATCTTTCAAGGGAATAGAGCCATAACATTAATGACTGTTGAGAATTAGGCAGTGGGTTGCGAGGCCTATTTACGTAAAATCCTAGACTACATTTTAAATATAAGGCATGAATAAATGATATATCAATAAATGGTGACTGATATGATTTATAATTGTTAAATTTGTAGATTCCATTGGTTCATGATTAATTTGTGAACTAAAATAATTTTTTTGTAGCATGTTGATTTATCCAGGGAAAGTCAAGATGAAACTTGGTTGAAATTTCTTAAGGAACAGAGCAGGAAAATCCTAAGAGGGACAGATTGCTTAAGTAAAGGAGGAGGAAAGGAGGAACACTTTCCTCACTCTGAAAACTCTAATTTTCTTAACAGATTTATAAACATTAAAAAGAACAGTTGTTAGTTGAATAGGATTCTTTTGTGCTTTCATATTATTCCTTTGTTCTCCCATCTAAATGGTTGATTTCCTCTTTAGTAGTGTGTCTGTATGCACTAGAATATTTGTTTCTTGGGTGTCCTTACCATTTTGTTTCTTTTCTTCATCTATTTCCTCTACGCACTCAGTTCCCAACACTCAAGCCCTTGGTATTATTTCCTTCTTTCTTGTTTTCTTTGTTGTTGTACTAGTGACTTTTGATTTCGTGTGCTCTGCTACTTTTCTAGTATTTTTTGTCGGGATACTAGACTTTTGTGATGTGCATGCGTCTTCCTCCTCTTTTCCCTTCACTCCTTTCTTGACTGTTATTGCCACCTTCCATTTCTCTAGCCATTCTGCTAGTACCCATTGGACTTATTCTATTGTTATGAAACATTACATTGGACTTATTCTTGGGGTCTCTTCTAGATTGTATCCATATGTTATGCCTAAATGCCTTAAATTTGGCTAACCCCTCGTGCTCCTTCACCACTTCAAGTGAAGTTTTCCATGTGTCTACTATTTTCTCCTGCATCTCCTGTATATACATGCCAAAAATTCTTGAGTTGGATTTTCTCTGCTTAGAATTTGTGTTGTTTCACAGGGTTTCATATCTTGTTGCGCCACACTTTACTTTTCTATCACAAAAAATTGAATACTTTGGTTTTTCCCATGCCTCCAAGGCTATCAAAATCAAAATCTAGGAATAGTGGAACTCTGTTCCATCATCCTGTGCATCTCTGCAGTCTTCTAGGAATAAATTGAGCAGATAATGCCAAAATTGTAAAGTACAGATATCCACTATTTGGACTCCAGTATCGGAATTCCTTTCAAGGTTGACCCCCTATTTTCCATATAAACCTCCTGCGCAAGATCTGGGAATTTTTCTACTTCATTCACATCGTGGTCGACGTACTTTAAATTGGGAACACATCCCAGCATATATTCTACAACTACGACTAAATATGGAATGTGGTGCACTGACAACTCAACCTGTTGTTTTGTGTGCACTATCATTACTACTGCCATTTTCTTTGATGGCCCTGTTATTTCTTCCTGCATTTCTTCATCTACGTCATTGTCATATTTATCCTTCGAGGGTTATTATGCCCTAAGGTTTTTTATTGTGTCCAATTTCTATGATTTTTTACTCTCATTGTCTTCTTCCTTCTCACCATGTATCGGTGCCACTCCTGGGTTTGCTTTTGTCTTAAGGTCTTGCCCTTGCGTCACTTGGTTGATTCCCATTGCTTCTTCTAGGTTTTCTTCTTCGATCTGCATTGGACTAATTGATTTTCTTTCTATTGTTGGAATATCATCCACATCAAGCACCCCATTCATGTCTTCCATTAATCTGTTAGTACTTATGGTTCTTCATGCAAACTAATTGGGTCCTCCGTACTTTGGCGGTGACATTGTTCTAATTCTATAAAAAATTGGTGTAACTCGACTGGATTCTTCACAAATGTTCGCCCACGATGAAAATTTGTTCACTATGTTTCTCCTTTTCTCAAAAATCACAAGTGATTTTTATTTTCCATGTTTTTCCCTTTTTATAGACTATGTCATAAATGCTCTGACACGCCCCCTTTTTTTCGTTCACCATTTTTTCACTTTTTTTTATCATTTCCCATCCTGGCATTCCTGTTTACTTTTCATGTGCACAGTCTCATGAATTTTGTTGCACCAATTTACTGTTTGTTGCACGCTATCATTCCCAACTATTTATCTACCACTTATTCCTCTAACTATTTATTTTTGTCTTTTCTCATTTTTCTAGTTTTTGTTTCCTTTTTCTTCTTTTTTTACTTTTTCTTTTTTTTTCTTCTTTTTCTTCTTTTTCTTCCTACTATATATATTATGTACAATTCTACTTTCTATGCTATAATTAATGAGGATTGGTAGTTCTATTGTCCCTATATAGTTTCATTCAACTACCATTCACCATTCATTCTATTGCCTTTCCCGCTAAATCCTTCAGCTGCACAGCACCTCCATCTGTGACATAATTTATCTTATATGGCCCTAACCAATGCATTCTGAACTTTCTTGGGTGTTGCAAGTATTTATTGTCATAGAGGAGAACTGGATATCATTCTTTGAAGTTCTTCTTCTTAATATGTTTGTCATGTCAAGCTTTATCCTTTGCTTTCTGTACCTCCTTATGGAAACCAACTATGATTTTGTCTTCTTCTAATTCCATGAGTTGAGTCAATATTTCATGTGTTGCACCTCTTTCTATCATATCTGTAATAGTTGAAATGAATAGACTTGGTATCGAATAGTCTAAAGGAACTACTTCTTCATGTCCATACACCAATCTAAAAGGTGTCTTCCATGTTAGCTTCTTACATGTAGTTGTTGGATTACTGAGAAGGGGGGGGGTGAATCAGTAATAGAGCAATTTAATCATTTTTCACCATAAAATGCAAGTGTTTTATAAATGTAGCATTATCATCCAATAGTTCCAGAGTAAATAAACAATGAACAAATGATAAATCACACACATACACAGTACACCAGTGTTTTATGTGGAAACCCAAAGCAGGAGAAAACCACAGAATGATTTTTCTTATATGTCTTTAAGAATTACATTCAATGGAAGCACCAACTTCCTTTTTTTTCCAAATGCAACTGGAAGGAGGCTCCAACCCCCTAGTTTCTCATGATACACCTTGAAGTAATATCCAAATCCCCACTTCTCTGGCTACAACCAGAAGGAGGCTACAACCGGAAGGTGGCTACAACCACCTGTCCTTGCCCTGTCCAACCACCCTGATGTATAAGTATAATGATAGAACCACTGTCACACTATCATTGTGAGATATACTCTTATAAACTTGTACCAATCAAACTACACCAAACAACCTATACCAATAACCTGAACCATGCATCAACTATGCATCAGCCTGTACCTCAACCTGTAATCAACATGTACCATAAACCAGTGCATCAACCATGCACCAACTTGTACCAAACAACTTGTATTCAACCTGTACCATAAACAAGTGCATTAACCATGCACCAACCTATACCTCAACGTGTACCATGAACAAGTGCATCAACCATGCACAAAACCTGTACCTCAACCTGTACCATGAACAAGTGCATCAACCATGCAACAAACCTGTACAAATAACATGTCACAACAACTTGTCCAAATAACTTGTCTCATCAATCTTATCAACCAAATCAGATCTACTCACCAAGACAACTCTTAAAGATATGCATCAACCAAGCATAATACAACAACTCATAATCATCACCAATATCAATATGTGCTTCTAATAATATACCAATACAAGTATGCTACATCATCCATAAACCATGTGTCAACAATAATACTAACAAGTGCCTCCAACCATGTACCAAGTATGTACCAATCATG
>ML818488.1:26079-50858 GCA_009831015.1 Picea engelmannii | reverse complement strand
TAAAATGGTTAATTAATTAATTAATTAAGTGATTTAATCAAGGAATAATAAAATAAAGTAAAAGTCACTTGGAGGGAAGAAGTCAACAGTGAATTAGGGTTTCAACAGTGATTTAGGGTTTTGGAAGTCAACAGTGAATTAGGATTTCAATAGGGATTTAGGGTTTTGGAAAGCTATAAAGGAAAGGGTCAGCGACCTAATTAATCATTATGTAGATTATGACTTGTCATTGAAGAGAAGAGGCACATCTCAGGAGAGATAGTTCAGTGTATTCCAGGAGGAAGACACCAGTTGGTTGATTTCAGTGTTGAAAGACACACCCTAGTTACCGGGGAGATCATCCAAGTCTTCCATCATTCTTCATTGATTCTGTAGTGCTCCCATATTTCAGGTATTATCTTTTAGTTGCTTATTTGTATTCCGGCTAAGATCCTTTTGTCTTTTGATCTAGCCGAGTGTTGTTATTTTATTCAGTGGCAGTTGCTTATTTGTATTTCGTCTAAGATCCTTTGTCTGTTGATCTAGTCCAGTATTGTCAGTTTATTCAACCGCATTCGACCATTTTGTAATCCACAGAGATATCATAATAACTTTGCAGTCCTTTGTTGCATTTATTATTTGTATGATCATTTATATGTTGTAAACCTTTGATCCTACACACACATTAGCAGTGTTTCCTAGACGAGCCAAGTCAGGAACATTACAATTTCCCTTACTAGCATAGACCTCATCAACAACTCTTCTTCATCTTGAGACCTCTTATATTCTCCTCCAATCCAATTGTTCCTTGTTTCTCCTGCCAGTAAAGCCCCTATCATTTATAATGGTTAATATTTTTGTGCCTAACTAGATAACTAATTGTTGATCTCTTATCTCTCCTAACCTACTTCTTGTGGCAGTCGTAATTAAGTTTTTTTGTGTCGCGAGTAGCTTACAATTTGCATACCATACCAACTTTTTTACTTTGCACTTCTTGATTTTAATACTAACCATGATCATGAAAGTATCATCTATCATCATGTGGTTTAACTATAGCATCCATAAGACTCACATGGGCTTTGAATTGCATCTTAAGAGAAAATTAGTCCTCCCAGCTCCCGAACAGGGTCAAGTGCCCCAAACATCAGTTGATTGTTTAGAAGAATTTATATTTCTATGATAATGACACAATACCTCAGCTACAATGGATGAAATAAGAGCTTGTACATCATATATGACACAGGAACTGACAGTACTCAATTCTAGCAAAGCAGCTGCAATGATGAGACCCAAACTTCCATTAAAAAATTCCTTTGAGTGCAATTTTTGGGAGTTCGTCAGAGTGATTTTTTTATCCCCAAAATAGGCCAACTATGTGATTTTCACAATTACGACTCCAATGCAACTGATGGAATCAAAATTTGAGGCCTGAGAGTGCCAAAACAATTGTTGAGGATTTCCCGTTGAACTAGCTCGTTAATTATGGTATTCATTAAACATCGACCCACTCAAATGCTTGAATGATATGTTCAGTCAGTTCTTTATAATCCCCTCCATGTGCTCTTCGTGTTGCAAAAAAACAACTCTTCAATCAGACATCGTATGAGAAATTTATGGACATTTGAACTCAAGATCTCATTGTTTCTTTCTGGTATGACACTTAGGAATTTTTCCAATTTTGTCTTCCCAGGAAGGAGAAGTTCCCACTAACTCCTCCGAAACAAATCGGAGAAGTTCCCATCGACTCCTCCGAAATTTCATAGGATATCCCATCAACTCCTCCAAAATTTCAGAGGAGTTCCCATTAACTCCTATGAAAAAAATTGGAGTAGGAGTTCACATTAACTCCTCTGAAACCTACAAAACTATCTTTAGTAATTTGGCCATAACATTTGAATCGTGAGTTCGTTTTGCACGTTCTTTATACCGTTGGAAAGATATTTTTGATATATACAACTTTATAGTTATATGATTTGAGAAATTAATCACATATTGTATAGATATTTTGGTATTAATATCTGACACCATGTTAACATCCCTGGATAACACGACACCTCAATCAAGGGAAGAGGAACCAAGAACCAAACTCAGGGAAGCACATACGAAATATCACTTAGTTAATTTTTCAGTTCTATGGTTTCAAATGTGTAGTGCTAATAGTTTATTTTGAAGGATATTTTTTGGTCACTCATCCACTGCATGTTGAATGGTGCCAGGTACCAATGTGGAGAGAAGGTCATACTCAACATTGTCTCAATGTGATCTACAGCCAAGGAGAATAGAACATTAACAACAACATTAATTTTCACAACCGCAGATATCAGCAAACGGAATCAAACTCGAATGGATTAAGAGAGATTTTATACCCTATGGCGACCAGAGATCTCAATACTCAAGCCAACCATTATGGTAGATGAGGCACACTCTGGCCAAAATCTATGATGGCCCACCAGGTGCTGGAAGACAAATTCGAAATGTAACTACTGGCTTTTTTTCTCATGATCCGAATTTATGAGTGGAACGAAATGAAAACAAAAATCTATAATATTAACATAGAGACACAGTGAACAATAACAGAGATACAGTAAAACTGGACTTCTATTAAATAAGAAATATGTTGAAACTGTAAAATGTAGACTGAAACAAGCTTGCTAGAATGGGCTCTATCTTCCATCTCTTCAACTAGCCCAAGATTCCAGCAAGAAACCTTCGTCGATGATACAACAAAGAATCAACACTCTGCTCATGTTGGAAGAAGAGAGAGAAAAGGCTAAGTCAAAGTTCTTACCTCACCAACAGATAGTGAAAAGATGGTTTGATAAGAATAAGGCTAAGGAAAATAACTTTGAAGTAGGAGACTTAGTCCTAAAGTGGGACAGGGAAAATGAACCAAAAGGGAAGCATTCTAAGTTTCAGAATCTATGGCTTGGACCGTTCCAGGTGGCTGAGAAGATTGGGGCAGACACTTATCAGTTGCAGAATCTGAAGGGGGAACCTGATGCCCTCCTAGTAAATGGCCAAGCTCTAAAACAATACTTTCAATAATAATAAATAAATAAAAATGTGTGTTTTATGTTTCTTGTTGACTATCTTCATGGTTGCAAAATACTTATTTTTGTTGTTTTCTTTCCTTTCTGGTTTTCTATGCCTTTGAAGGTGTGTCCGACAAAACAATGGTTGGCCTTAAAATCATGCAACATAGTGAACTTTGTTTCTAACTCGTCGCTCACTTACAAACACAAGAAGCACTAGAAAACCTGTGGTTACTTTGAGGAATCCTCTGTCTAACCTGGGAAAATGAACAACTTCGTAGAAATGCCAGAAGTGTCTACTTTATGGTTTGGTAAGACCTTAAGGGAAAGAAGGAAAGATGGAAAAGACTACATGAACCCAAAAGACGGAGCTAGTGAAGGATCCACCTTAACCATCTCACTTTGAAAATAAACAGATATCCTCCTCTCCCACTCACTCAGGGCATCATGCTAAAATAAAATTTATATTATCAAAAGAGTGAACAATAGGAGAGGGTATGCAGATATTGTTAAGCCCTAATATTGGCTCATTACCCCTTAATTGGGGCATATTATATTAGTAATGTTATTTTATTTATGTCGACTTTAGGCCATTAGTTGTAATTATACCTCATAGTCTCCTATATATACCAAGGAGACATTTTCATTTTGAATCATCTTGTAGTTATACATTTAAGTGGGGTAAAAGGAGGTTGCCCCCTCGAAGAGACTTATTATCTGAAATTATCTCTTTTTCAAGGCTTATTATCTAAAATTATCTCTTTGTCAAACCTGCTGACCTGCTGCTTCTCCATGACAAGAAGGCTCAGTATCAATGATGTGGCTCATAGCTACATAGCTAGAAAATCTCTTTGGTCTCTTGCTCTCTCGGAATGTACCACGAGAAACTGCATGTCCCTCTACCTCCTACAGATTCTTTCGAGCCCATGTAGGCCTCTTCTGGCCTACTGCAATGTCTCTGGGAACATCAACTGCAGCCACGGGATCAACTGGATCCAATGGTTCAGTAACTGTCTCCCTATGAACTGTTGAAGAGGGAGAAGGTACTATCTCTTCTTTCTTCTCGTTGTCAATCTCCATATGAGATTCTCTGGATCTTCGAAAGGCTATGTCTTCCTCAAAGGTGACATCTTTGCTAACCTTGATTTGTCTCTGACCAGGGATGTAGATCTGGTATGCCTTCGAAGATTCATTGTACTCCACAAATGTACCCTTTATGCGTGAAGGGTCTAGCTTGGTCCTCTTTTCCTTAGGTACATGAATGTATATTGGACACCCAAATACCCTGAAGTGTTCAACCTCAGGCTTCACTCCGGTGAAATCTTCTTCGGGAGTCATGTTCTTCATAATCTTATGAGGACTCCTATTCTGAATGTACATTGTTGTCATGGATGCTTCTGCCCACAGAATCATAGGTAGGTTCCGATCATGTATCATCCCTTTGGTTGCCTCAACAATGGATATGTTCTTCCTCTCTGTAACCCCATTCTGTTGAGGGTTATAAGGAATGGTGTACTCCCTCTTGATCCCTGCCTCAATACAGAAATCACTGAAATCCTTGAATGTGTACTCTCCTCTATTATCTGATCTCAACACCTTGATCTTCCTCCCGGTCAAGTTCTAAACTTGAGATTTAAACTTTTGAAATCTCGTAAGGACTCCATCCTTGGTCTTCAAGAAGTAAATCCACGCCTTTCGAGAGTGATCATCGATGAAGAGCACACAGTACAAGTATCCTCTCAAGGAAGCAACAGTCATGGGTCCACAAACATTTGTATGTATCAAGTCCAAGATCCCCTTGGATCTATTGTCACTGCTCGGAAAGGACCCCTTGACATTCTTGTCAAGAGCACAACCTCTATAAATGCCATCATGCTCGATATGTATCTTTGGAAGGCCTGTCACCATCTTTCCTAGAGCGAGAAGGGCTCTATAATGTAAATGAGCAAGTCTCCTATGTCATAACTCGTTCAAGCTGATAGTATCATGTAACAAGGCCTGAACTGGTTGGGCAGTCAATCTATACAAACTATTTCCTCGAACACCAATCACCCGGGCAGAATCCATGCATGAGTTCTTGTGCCATGCAAGAACTTTTCCTTCAGAGAAAGTAACCTTGTAGTCTTTATCCTCTAAGGCAGAAACAGAGACAAGGTTCATTTTCATCCTAGAAACATATAGTACCTCACTTAAATGAAGAGGTATGTTAGAATATAGTTGGAAAGAAGAAGATCCAACTCCCTTCATAGTATATCTAGCATTATCACCAAGTACAACATGTAGATGAGACTCTTTCTCTACAAGGTCTATAAGATGTTCTCTATATCCATTCATGTGTTTGGAAGCACCACTGTCAATCAACCAAATATCACTATCAATAGGAATCGTACCTGAGAGTGTTGAAATGAAGAAGAACACCTCATCCTTTACTTCTTCATCTATGTGAGATGGTTCTGAATCAACATCGCCAGTGGAGGCATGTTGTCTTCCTTTCTTCCTGGTAGGACAATTTCTCGTAATGTGTCCATACTTGTCACATCTGAAACATTGAATCCTTGATATGTCTTTTCTTTGTTCATGACCTGGAGCTGCAGAAGTTTTCTTATCATTGAATGATTTGTTGAAACTTCTTCTATTTCTTCTGCCTCTCTTTGCATGAGAAGCAAGGGGTTGATTGTCATTATGATGGGAGTCTTGCACGCCTCTGGCTATAAGTCTAGTTTCCTCCTGAGTGCAGTCTACCCATAGACGATCAAGTTGAGGTAAGTCTTCTCTTCACTAATACTTTGAATGAATGGTTCCCAATGGCTTGGAAGGGCATTGAGAGTAATCATGACAAGCCCTATGTCTTTTATGGTTTCTCCAATGGTACCTAACTGATATCTGATCTCTGAAATCTTCATGAAGAAGGTAGTAATGGTGTCATCTTTCGTCATCTTGAGATTTTGAAGTTGATGTTTCAATGTAAGAGCTTTGTTAGTGTTGTTTTTCTCAAACATCTTATTCAACACATCATACATTAGATAAGTTGTTGTCAAGGTAGAGATGCAAGGTAGTAGATGATCTCTTACTGAGTAGATAATTATCTTCATAGCTTTGACATCATCTGTCTTCCATTCGAGATTTAATTCATTGGTAGTTGTTGTTGGTAGAGTTCCTTCTATCAATCTCAATAGGTCACTCTCTTCTAGAGTGATGTGTAATCTTGACTTCCAGGAGTTGAAGTTGCTTTATCCATCAAGCCTATCTTCCACCAAAGTTTTGTTCATCATGGCTTGCAGATTCTTTACAAACCCTAACGACTAGGCTAGAAACCCTAGCGTTTTTCAAGAGAAAGTCTTTGGGAGGTTTGTTGGGCTTATGACTGCCAACAAGAAGTCCTAGAGAGTCAAAAGAATCTTAGCGAGCTGCAAAAGTTCCCCAGCGGCCTACAGAAACCCTGAAAGTCAAAATCTACAGAAACCCTAGGGCCAAAAATCCAAACTTCCTCAATTTTCAATCTGAGAGTTGCAGGTGATGCATTGGACTAGGTTGTACCTGCTTGTGAATATTTTAGGCCCAACACTAAAGGGAAAGTGTTAAAACTAGTTTGACAAGGAAAAGGGTAAGGGTCGTTTTTCCAGTTGCAGCAAGGAGGTGACGACTAGCTTGGAAAGGTGTTGGAGTAACTTGTGCAATGGCTCTTTTAGGAACATTGCTCTTATACCATGTTGAATTTTTTAATGAATGTTCAAGCACATGTAGTTTATTTTCAATTTAGCATGAACTTGAACCATAAACAATGCAACAACACAATAGCTGCAGTAAACCAAGATCGCAAGAAGAATAACCATGCACAAGACACAAGAAGTTATACTGGGAAAACCCTTCTCAACCAAGGGAAAAACCCAACAACCCTTTGCTATATTGCCAAGAGAAGAACCTTCACACCATAAACCCTAGCACACATAAGAGGATGCTCTATGACCAAGAAAACTAACGCATAAGAAGTGTGCACTAAATTTCAGATCTCCACAATGTGTTATGAGAGAATGAGATATGATCCACAATGGGGATGTATCTCTCTTATAAATACATGACCTAACTCATCAAATAGATGTTTCTATTAGCACAATAGCGTTGACTTGTACAACTCAATAATATAATTAATCTTTTACAGAATATTAATTATCTTTACACAGTAGAGCCGACTTGTACCCTTTATAATACAAATTAGTGTTTCACAATAGTCTTACTCTTTGACAATATAGCAAGGGGTCTCACACACATCCTCTAGTGCTCTGCCACTAGGAACAAGTCCACATGTGCTCAACCACAAGGGACGTCACTCTCAACAGATCAACTCAACTAAATCCATAAGAGTACGAACTGGAGAGCCATCTCAAGTCAACTCAACTAAGTCCATAGGAGTACGATATGAGACCATCTCAAGTCATCTCAACTCAGTTCATATGAGCACGACAAGAGACCAACACAAGTCTTCTCAACTCAGTCCAGAGGAGGATGACTCACCTATCACATAGGCGTTCTCACAGATCATCTCAACTCAGTCCAGAGGAGTACGATCTGGAGGATGTCTCATGAAGCTGCAATCATCAACACTTAGGACCTCCATGGGGTTTATCAAATGCCTTCACAGTTGGATTTCCTCTTTGAAAGAGATTTCCTCCACATCGGCATTGTCCCTAGACGCCCTCTCCTTCCAACATCAGTTTCTTTTCATCCAACACCAAGCCCGCGGCCCTCTTTTGCTCCAGTCTAGGCTTCGAGTCTTCTATGCTCCAGTTTAGAACTCTTCGATGAATTCTTTGATCTTTCTATTGCACGTGCTCGTGCATTTTTTTTCAACAATTCTCTTCCACGGAGACCAAATTCCTCCTTTGTTTCTCTCCTGTAACGAGAAAAACTTATTATTTTCGTTATTCTCTAAACTAAAGAGCCTCACGCGCTCTCTTCTTTCTCTGGTATCTTTCTTCTCTTGCACGCCCTCTCCTTTTTTCCCCAAGGAGGTTCTGGACCTGTCCTATTCCTTCTGTTAGAAGGAACTCGGGTCAATCTGGGTCTGCAGGAAACTACATGCCGTGGTACTTCGAGCTAATTGTTTTTTGTCTCGTCAGCCAGACCCTCCATGCTTCCTTTCATTAGGGTAGTTGATTGTTCAACCACCAGTCCTTTTCTCATTAACTGATTTTTCCTTGGATTCAGGATGATGCTTATTATTTTAACAAAGAGAATTGGGTCATCTTGTCATGATGAACCCTCTCTATAGGTTTCCTCACTCTTTCCTCTAGTGATATCATGGTCAGTACTTCAAGGCTTCACCCCCACAGTCAGTTGTTGGCAATCTAAACAATAATACATTTACATTGTTCACATGCCATAGCATGGTAATCATAAGTAATGATTAATTACAAGTTGGGGGAAACAGGGGTATTACACAACATTGCAACATCGAATGATAATGTCCACAGATCTCCAATCTCATAATTAAATCAATAGTGGAGGATGGAGAGTTGTTGGGTTATGCATTTACTCATGAACTATTGTAAATATGAAGTAAACCTCCAATCCTCCAACAATACAGTTGTGAATGAAATCTCGGCTCAATAAGTAAACACAAACCATTAAAACTATAGAGCAGGAATTTAAAAACTCTTATAGCAATAGAGAGATTCACCACAAATAAAATTCAATAATTACCCTAAGAACCCAAATAAGAAAAAACATTCAATTGGCTTCAACCAGGTTCTCTTATTATTCAACAATGTGCAGGCTAAAAACTCTATGGTTCATCTTCATGCTCCACACTGAAATATGGGCAACATTTCCTTCACTCTTAGCCAAAGAACCCTCTTCCTTTGTGGGAAATTGGTATATAAAAGGATGGCTCAAATTGGCAGATAGCTAAAAGGTCAACCATCCCCAACCCTTCAGCTTCCCCAAGGTTGTTGCCCCTCTCTTGTCTCTTTTCTCTTATTACATTTGAGGAGAAGTATCGATGCAGACCCCCCTTCTCTCCTAAGGGTTGCACGACCTCCCGATCTAGGATTGATCAAGAAACTGAGTCTGATCGACTCTTTGGGTCTCTGCTAGACTCCAAACCCACTTACAAAGGTCCTTTCTCCAAATGCGCAGGTCGTATGAGACCCACGGGTTCTCTCCTGAGCACTATCCAACTTCCACGTGAACCGACACTAGCTCCCCACGGGCTAAACACCTTCCCTTCCGTGACCACGACCATGACCACCTGCCTAACCAACAAGCACTTTGTGACTTCATGTGTCAGGTGTTTTCACCTATGCCAACCCCGACTCTCCGACTCCTGAAATCCCGAAGTGGGGCCTAACGCGTGCTAGCTCATCCCTTAACCTTCGACGATATGACCCCTTACCATGACCTGGGGCCAATCTCTCGAGCTCTTCGTAGTTTCACATTTCGCGTCCCCAGAGGAGTTTACTCGCTCGTCTCCCAATTTTCGAAATCTCGAAATCTGGGCTCTCCTTACATCAGATCAACGGTCCACAATCTGGGTGATCCGACGGTCTTGCTTTCTCCTTCGCGAACTCGAGACTTCATGATTCACGAAGTTGGAGGACTGCTCCTCTCTCTTCTCCCAATATCTGAACTCACAAATTCCTTGGGACTAGATCTACGACCCACACCTTTCCTTCAATCAACGACTATGATTGTTTCACGAACTTGGGTTTCACAATTTTGCTTGTCCTGTGCACTTCCAAGGGTTAAAGTCTGTGCACTTATCTCTGGGTCAATCAACTGTTGGTCCCTGCGCTCAAATCTAACGGTCCATATCTAACCTTCTCCTCGCACTTCCTCTATGTTGGTATTATGGTAGCTTCGGGAGGTATCAACCTCCATTGTGACCCTTTGAAAAGATTAAAATATTCCAGAAGCAAGAAAATAAGTTAATGTAACCCTAGAAGAGATGTCAACTGAGAAAAGATAATTAATATGAATTAAATAGTACCCAAAATGAAAAGTCGGCCCAGGCAGCCTGCCAGAGCCAGTATAAATACAGGGCACCAGTTCTCATTTGAACACACTTCTCAGAATTGCAGAAAGGCACTTGTGCGCACTGCAGTCTGGCAATCGTGTGCACAAGTTCTGGAGAAGGTGTTGCCGCCAGTTTTGGGTTGGACTCTCTGATCAGCTTTGGTTACTTCTTACTTGGTGCATTGGCCTTGCTTGTCTATTGGATTGCTACCAGGATTCTTCTCTCTGTCAAGGTCAAGGTGCTCGGAGGGTGGCTTCGACCTATAGTTGGGTGACAATAGTGATATTGTCTATGGTAAAACGAGCACATTCTAACAGGTTATGGGCCCACACCTCCTTCATTCAGTCTAACCATTGGAAGGAAGCATAGCCATTAGGATACTAAGCTCGCTAAAGAAATGTTGTTGGGGTTTACTAGCAGGAGCAGCTTCCAAGACACTGTCACTAGGGTTACTAGCAGGTGCAGTTGCAGAAACCCTAAAACCCAGATCCAGCACCCTGTGATGGAGCATCTGGCTCAAGGAGAAGGTATTCAAGTGTGTCCTAGTCCAACGCATCTCTTGGCACTCTCAAAAGACAGAAACGTCAAAGTTGAAGTTTTGGATCAAGGCATGACCAGTCACCAGTCAACCGAAGTCATGAGTGAAAAGACTAGTCATCTACACTACTCAACACTCACAGGAACGATTGAAGATGACATGTGGATAATTGATAGTGGAGCTTCTAGGCATATGACAAGAGATCAGGCTAGACTCTCAAATATAAATGAGAAGAAGACATCGTACAAGGTAGAGCTTGGAGACAAAAGAACTTACCCAGTCGAAGGATTTGGACAAGCCTCCATCAAGTTGAAAACGGGTAACAATGTTTATTTGAGCAATGTCTTATATGTACCTGGTTTAGAAAAGAATATTCTATCCATATCTTATCTAGAAGACAAAGGAAACATAATAGCTTTCATAGATGGAAAAGTGTTATCTTGGCATAAAGACTGCAGCATAGAGAATGCTAGGGTTATTGGAACCCGTAAAGGAAATCTATATAGACTTCTAGAACAAAATGAAGAAGCTCTTGTACATGATGAAGTCAATCCCAATGAACTTTGGCATAGAAGGTATGCTCATATTAACTATCAAGCATTATCTTTTCTCGAAAACATGGTTGAAGGAATACCAGAATTACAGTCTACACATGAAGGAATTTGAAAAGGAAGTGCTCTTGGAAAGAATATCAAGAAACCATTCCCAAGCAGCAACAATAGATCTAAGGAGATCCTAGATCGAATACACTCAGATGTTTGTGGTCCGATGCTAGTCAAATCTCTAGGAGGATCTCTTTACTACGTAATCTTCATAGATGATTACTCAAGAAAAACTTGGTTATATCTCATGAAGACAAAGGACGAAGTATTCAGCAAGTTTCAAGAATTCAAAGCAGAAATAGAGAACCTCACAAACAAGAAAATCAAGACCTTGAGAACAGATAATGGAGGAAAATACACATCAAAAGAATTCATTGCCTTTTGCAAATCAGCAGGGATTAGGAGGGAGCTGACGGTTCCTCATAATCCTCAACAAAATGGTGTAGCACAAAGGAAGAACAGATCTATTGAAGAAACTGTGAAGGCACTATTAAACGATCAAGGTTTATCTATGTTCTTATGGGGAGAAGCAGCCATGACAGCAATATATGTTCAGAACATAAGTCCTCACTGCATATTGAAGGACATGACTCCAGAAGAAGCCTTCTCAGGTAAGAAACCTAATGTGGAAAACCTAAGAATCTTTGGATGTCCTATTTACTCTCACATTCCCAAGGAAAAAATGAATAAATTAGAACCCTCGAGAAAGAAAGGCATATTCGTGGGATATAGCAAATCATCCAAGGCTTATAGAAACTATATTCTGGAACAACATAAGATTGAAGCTAGTAGAGACGTGACCTTCAATGAAAAGATGGCTTTCAAGAAATCCATAGAAGAAACTATAGAAGAAGAAGAGTATGAAGAGCCTATTGAAGAAGGCACATGCCTTCCCGAAAATCAAAATGAAGAAAAGGAACAATTTGATCATCCGATGCAACCATGTGAGACCAATGATTCAAACACCGTACCTAAGACCAAGAAACGACTAGCTTAGCTTGAAGCTACTTTACAAGAAGCAGAAAGACTCAAGGCCCTAGATGGGACCTTCAGAAAAAGTAAGAAGCCCAAAAGATTCTCAATCTATGCAACATATATGACAAAACTTCTAGATGAAGAACCTACCACGTTTGAAGAGGCAGTTCAGAAGAAACAATGGAAAGAAGACGAAAGAACACCAATCCATCATGAAAAATGATGTATGGGAAATTGTGCCTAGACCTAAAGAGAAATCAGTAACTTCCAAATGGGTATATAAGATCAAACATGCAGCAGATGGAAGCGTGGATAAATATAAAGCAAGGTTCGTAGGTAGAGGGTTCTCCTAGAAGGAGGGAAAAGACTATGACGAAACATTTGCTCCAGTTGCCAGATATACTTCCATTTGAGCTATCATATCTCTTACCGCTTCCATGGGATGGAATTTACATCAGATGGATGTAAAAACAACTTTCCTCAATGGAGCAATCAAAGAAGTATATATTGAACAACCTCAAGGGTTTGAAGTACATTCCAGAGACACTCATGTTTGCAGACTGAAGAAATCTTTATATGGACTCAAGCAAGCTCCAAGAGCTTGGTATGCTAGAATGGACAGCTATTTAACGAGACTTGGTTTTTCCAAAAGTCATGCAGATCCAAATCTTTACTACAAAGTCGTGGACAATGCGCCTGTGATTCTACTACTATATGTTGACGATCTATTCATAACAGGTGAAGAGTCTTTCATCATCCAATGCAAAAAGGAACTAGCTTCTGAGTTTGATATGAAAGATCTTGGTCTCATGCATTATTACTTGGGACTAGAAGTATGGCAGAAGTGTGGTAAAGTATTCCTTGGGCAAGGAAAGTATGCAATAAAGATTCTTTAGAAGTTTGGAATGATGGATTGCAAATCCATGGACACTCCTATGACTACAGATATAAGAAAAGTAAGAGATTTTGATTCTGATCCAATAGATCCATCACTATATCGATAATTGATTGAGTCATTGATGTATTTGGTAAATACTTGACCAGACATTTGCTTTGTCGTGAACACACTAAGCCAGTTCTAGGTGGAACCTAGACATGAGCACTGGATAGCTGCAAAGCATGTTCTAAGATATATTTGTGGGACAATAAACTATGGTTTAAGATATATCGCATCCAGTGATATACAGCTTCATGGATTCACAGATTCAGATTGGGTAGGAAGCGCAGAAGACAGAAAGAGTACTTCAGGGATGTGTTTCAGCTTGGGCTCTGCTATGATATTGTGGGGCAGCAGGAAACAGAAGTCTGTCGCACTCAACACAGGAGAAGTAGAATATATCGCAGCATGTGAGGCATGTACAGAAGCAATATGGCTGAGAAAGCTAATCTCCGATCTATTTGATCAGGTTCCAGATTCGACAATAATACACTGTGACAATCAGAGTTGTATAAGGCTATCAAAACACCCAGTGTTTCATGAACAGTCGAAACATATTGAGATCAAATACTACTTTATTCGAGATAAAGTCCAGGAAGGAGAAGTAAAGCTCCAGTATATCCCCACAGATGAGTAGACAACAGATATCTTGACAAAGCCTCTGTCCAGAATAAAGTTTGCATATTTCTGAGACAAATTGGGGATCATGGAAATAACTCCCTTAGCTGAAAGGGAAGAAATGACTCTCCAAGTTGGGAGGGAGCATTGACATATCATTGAATTAAGGACAGTCATTTTCAAGTTTGAAAAATGGTCCAGCTTGGACAGTTCCTTTCCACTTCGGAAAGCGATTTGAGATTTCTGACAGACATACATTTTTCCAGTTCGAAAAATAGTCCAGATCGAACTATCATTTTCGTGATGAAAATGGTTCGATGGATTGTTGATGTACCATAGACAACAATTTCCCATTGTGGTTAACATGGGGAATGGTCTAGGGCAGTCTCTCTTCTTGAGGGTTACTCAAGAAGACTGGTCCACCTCGTCGGACAGTCATTCTTTCGAAGCTCACAGTTGTGAATAGTTTCGAAGAATGGTCTGTTTTGGAGGTTGGTGAAGGACAATCATTTCCTTAGGAAATGGTCTGGACAGTCAATCCTTAGGGAAAATTCATTCTCTCCAGGTTTCACTTTGTTTAGTCCCGGAGGAATGACCCAGGGTGGGGAATGGTCCAAGTTCAGCAATCAGGGACAGACATTCCCTAGGGCATACTCATTCTCTCCAGGTTGCACTTTGTTTAGTGCCGGAAGAATGGCCCAGAGTGGGGAATGGTCCAGGCTCAGAAATCAGAATAGTCATTCTTCCTTGCTTGAGAAGAATGGTCTAGATAGCCCATCATTGATGTTCTACTCTGAGGGAAAATGCTCTTTCAAATCTCACAGATGTGAGTGAAAGAATGGCCCAGAAGATTCAGTTTATATCATAACAATATTTTCTGTGCAGGTTGATATTAGATGATTGTTATGGAGACAATAGAGATATGCTACTATAGTGGATATGTTCCACTGTCTGTGACTATGTGTCACGGTTTGAGTAGTCGTGTACTACTATGGATAAACACAGTTGTGTACTATCAATTGACTTGTACCAGTTGTCATGGAGATTATCCAATTGGATAATAATGACGGTGCTCGTGATGCTACCAGTTGAATGGTATGTTTGTGCTCAAGACCATTATCAGTTATACCTCCCTAGCTAGGAGGGAGTGTTGATATTATGGTAGCTTCGGGAGATATCAACCTCCATTGTGACCCTTTGACAAGATTAGAATATTCCAGAAGCAAGAAAACAAGTTAATGTAACCCTAGAAGAGATGTCGGCTGAGAAAAGATAATTAATATGAATTAAATAGTACCCAAAATGAGAAGTCGGCCCAGGCAGCGTGCCAGAGCCAGTATAAATACAGGGCGCCAGTTCTCATTTGAACACACTTCTCAGAATTGCAGAAAGGCACTTGTGCGCACTGTAATCTAGCAGTCATGGGCGCAAGTTCTGGAGAAGGTGTTGCCGCCAGTTTTGGGTTGGACTCTCTGATCAGCTTTGGTTACTTCTTGCTTGGTGCATTAGCCTTGCTTGGCTATTGGATTGCTACCGGGATTCTTCTCTCTGTCAAGGTCAAGGTGCTCGGAGGGTGGCTTTGGCCTATGGTTGGGTGACAATAGTGATATTGTTTATGGTAAAACGAGCACATTCTAACACTCTAGTCACTGGGTGTTAATCTAATGGTCCAGACTTCCTCTACAATCGATCTAACGGTTGTTTCCGCTCCTCCTCCTGAGCTTGGATTCATCTGACTTAGAAAGTTTCTAAGTCTTCAAAGGTCTCTACCTTTGAACTCATTGTGAGTCTGTTTCTCGGACTTCGACTACACATCTGAAAAGCGCTACTCCTCCTGAGCTTAGTCTCGTGAAGACTTCGATTTCCTGTGCATTCCTTGCATTCATGGATTTTGATAACTCAGATCCAAAGGATTTCTCGAAGAAAAATTCCTCTCGCCCTCCTGGCGTTCTCCTTTTTCTCTGTGTACACTTTGCACTAGATTCTCACGCAGGTTTGAGTTCCTGCGGACGACTGTGCACTCTTTGCAGTAGTCACATGCGCTCCTTGCAAGGGAAAGTTTCGTGTTTTCTCTTCTGAAGCTTCTGAATCAAAACAGACTCCGTCAACACACTCCTTGCATTTTGTGTGCACACCTTGCACCACTCGACGGAAGAGAAACAATTGAAACTTATCCTAACATTCACAATTCCATCTGCTCATAACGAAATTCATTCATTCATTCATGAAAACACAATAACAGGGAATTGCAAACAATGTCCACACCATGCATTGGATCAATTTTCCTCTGTTATATTCATAAGTGAAAAATGGCTACAACTGTGAATGAAAAAACAAAAACTGAAACTCAGAAAAAACTACTACTGACTTGCAGCTAACTTCTATCTAATTTTCATCTACTCCCAGCCTGCCTCATTTGGGCGTACAAAACCCCTATTTACAGAGGGCTCTTAGGGTTCCCCCTAACTACTTGTCTACATCAAACTTATCCTGAGAGCTATCCTAGTGCAGTCGCATTCCAGAGCCATAGTGGAAACTCCACTTCGCTCACGATCACTCAAGTGGCCTCAAAGGATTTTTCTGACGTTGAGTTAAGGCGGACTTCAAAATATCTGCCATAACCGCCAGCGTTGAGCTCCCGTACAGATTTTCAGACGCTGATAGATCTTGCTCCGCGCACTTGCCAGCGATGCTCCTACATCAAATCTCATGCTTTTATTCTTTTAATATATATATATATATATATATATATTAAAATTATTATTCCTTACAACTTTACATTTCATATGCTAGCCTTATGATTTGATATTAATGCAAGAGTGGACACCAATGGTGATGGCATGCTTCACACCAACAACCCAATTTCCTTCTTCATTTGTAACCTCGAACCTTGCTTGTGCCCATAGCCAATAGTATTTGTGGGGATCCGATTAGGATTAGTACATCACAAAGTTAGATGGACTTTGGCTAGTCATGACATGAAGCACAAGGGATGGAAAGAGTGCCTTGGACATTGTTCAAGTGGGGTGGTTGTAATCATCGAACACATGAGACTTTGGGACACCTTGGGAAATCTGGATCGGACGCAGACCCAAGGGGTTGACCATTCCAAGACTTTGCGGACGAAGTGGCATGTGTTGCACATTTGAGTCGACTTGGGCTTGGGGCACGGTGAAAGGCATCTTAAATTTCTGTTTAGTTCAATTTGAAAATAAGCAAAAGGTAAACATTGTGATAAACATTGCATTCAATTATAATGAAGTTATCAAATTAGACATAGAACTAAGTGGTATATTATTATGTTCTGATTTCTATTTCTGTTTCATTCAATTTGAAAATAAGCCAAAGAAGGCATCACAAAGTAGCGCTAAACATTTTATTCAACTATAATGAAGGTATCAAATTAGACATAGAACTAAGAAGTATTGTATTGTTTTGTTCTGATTTCTGTTTCATTCAATTTGACAATATGCCAAAGAAGAAATCACAAAGCTGGGCTGTGAATTGCTGTTTCGAATACTTTCATAGAAAAGAAAAAACTATTACGTGTTATTACGTGTTTTTCCCTGTTACCAAAGTACTTGTTACACTCAACAATATCAGATTTCAGAATTGTTTGGAGAATCCATAGTATTAATAATTGTTTGTCTATGTTTCGGATCCATATCAGGATCTATCATTTGCATCATGAAGATTGAAGATAGATCTTGATAGGAAATGTCCACAAACAATTATTAACACTGTGAATTCTCCGAACAATTTTGAAAACAACTCTCACCACTGAAATCTTAATAGTCAATATCATTTTTATAGCAACAAGAAATAACATGTGTCTTTTCCTGTTACCAAAGAACTTGTTCTACTCAAGAATATTAGCTTTGGAGCAACAAGAAATAACATGTGTCTTTTCCTGTTACCAAAGAACTTGTTCTACTCAACAATATTAGCTTTGGAGCAACAAGAAATAGCATCTGTCTTTCCCTGTTACCAAAGAATTTGTTCCACTCAACAATATCCTGCCGGTCAGAACCAGTGATCCAAAGTGGTTTTGACTGGTCCTGAACCAGTCAAAATCAGCCAGTTGTTTTGTACCGGTGCATCACTATCTCTCAAAGAACCAATAAAACAAGAAAACAAAAACAAAATTCTCTGCAACTACCCTAAAACCTTTTTTATTTTATTTTTTTGTCTATTTAATGATGCCAAGCCTATCATGGATGACTAGCAGCTGCTTCCACCACCATAGGGTACGAACATTGATGTTGGACCTTCAAGGCATCGAGTTACAATCTGAGTCTACCCATGCAGAGGATGTAAAGGATGAAGATTTGGATGATTTTGTCATATGATTAGATTGTAGAGTTCTAGTATGTTTATTTTTGCACTGTGGYTGYCATTTAGAGCCTCTATGTTTCTGKATTTTGGTTCAGATATGGATTGGGYTAGGTGTAATTWTGTTATATTCACCCTTACATGCTATATACATGARAAAACTTTAAATATTTTGTCTAATGTTYTGATGGATGGTACAATAATATATATTTTTAAATCAAAATCTGAATATTTTATGTATTTTCTGGTYGGCTGGTTTTGTAWCCGGTTTTGGGGGTCAATCGGTTTGGTCCTGATAACATTGCACCAAGCAGAGGAAGGACTAAGTGATTCCGAAAACTAAGTGATTCTGAATTTTCTTTATACAGGKAGTGSTCATTATAGGCTTAATGAGTATGTATTTTACTTGTTCTGGAAATGTCTGTGCCTGTCTCTACAGCTAATCCAAATCCAAGTTTGTTTCAGTTTTACGCCTTCGTAATCAAGATTCAAAACCCAAAGGTCCTATGAGMTAACTTAWGCTTGGCTACCTGAGCCAATAATCAACCCTACATTTGGTAGTGCATAGTAATTATTATTGTGAAAGAAATCTGATCCATTTCTATTTGATTAGAACATGAAAATCTCTYACGCATAAATAAAAGGACAAATTTAATCCGATCAGATCGCGATAGATTAATAGGCAATACAGTACAGCATGGAATACAAGAAATGCCWATACACATGGCTGATAATTCCCAACTAAACCATGCAAATAAAAATCCAAATTACAMAACTACCACTCCATTTCAAAGTGCTGMAAGTTCAAAACAATATCGTAGGCAGTAAACATGCCTCATGAAAAGAAGGCACTACAGCCACCAGCAAGAAGAGGCTCGATATGATAATGACCCTGATGCCAGATTACACAATAAACAATTGCCCAGCAGTATTTGATAGCATATCTTTTATAGTCCTGACGATGAACCTAACCTGAGGTTCAAAACGTCAGACAAAAAAATCTTTTATTTAGTTCCAAGTGAAGATCTGATGGACAGCATATCCTATTTTTAAGCTGCACTACCCCCAAGAATCCTGCCACTATCCAAGGTTACTAGGCCAATCGATTTCAGGATGCCATCTCTGCAGATGTTCATTTACATGAATAATGACCCTAATGCCAGATTACATAATAAGCAACTGCCCAGTAGTATTTGATGGCATATAATTTCATCCTGAGGTTCAAAATGACAGACACAAAAATCTTTTATACAGTTCATCGTGAAGATCTGATGGACAGTATATCTTATTTTTAAGCTGCACTATCCCCAAGAATCCTACTACTATCCAAGGTTACTAGGCCAATCGATTTCAGGACGCCATCTCTGTCGATGTTGATTTACATGAATAATCACCGAGTTAGCTAATTTGTAGAAGATCTTCATTTAGGGCAAGCTAGCTGCTGACCAAGTTATGCAAGCTAATCTAACTCCATATTTTAAGGCAAACCCCAACTTAACAAACCCTGTATATAGTTAACCGCGGAGGATAATAACTGTCAAGTACTCGCCCACTTCCACCATTAGCTTAGAAATATATTATAAGGAGAAATTTCAATATGGGATTCACCATATTATCCTGTAAAAGAACTTTCGACTGGCTCTGTACATCCCTTATCCAAACTAAAGAGGTTGTCTACACGGATGCATCCAGTGTAACAGTGAAAGAACATCCTTAAGGAGGTATATGAGGTTGTCTACAGGGATGCATCAAGTGTAACAGTGAAAGAACATCCTTAAGGAGGTATATGTTGGGAATTCAAGCACTGGTATAAGTAAGTGACAAAACAGAAAAGATAAAGGCAAACCACGTGGACTTTTACAAATATAATCCATCATAAAGAGACTTATTAAAACAGAGTTTCATTTTTTTTAATACCAGATGGAGAGGATTTATTTTTGAGACTAGATGGAGAGAGGAGAGAAGATTTTAAAGAGGTAGAAATGGGATATATGACTGTTTATGATCCTCTTAGTTATTCACTATTATTTATTATTTATTATTTTCACATGTACATAGATCCAAGCAACACATCATCTCATAAAGGAGGAAAGGCCAAGCAAGCACTTATATTCATCTGTTAATAAGAGGCCCATTACCATGTAAACAACCCCATTACATGAATAGCCATATACAGTAGCCCAAATTCATAAGTACTGCATGGAGCTTCCAAGCCAATGTGAAATCTTGGATTCCTAATAAACATGTAATTATGTTCAAACCCTGAGTTTCACCAACTCAAAATCAAAAGATCATGTTATGTTCATCAAAATCAAAAGATCCCAGTATGTACATCATAAAACTTGAAACCTTGCCAACCCAGGGAAAGCATGGGATGAACAACCCGTGATTAGAACCTTTGTCAACCTGAGAGAAGCAGTTAATTGATCTAAAATAGTCTATTACACTACAGGCAACACAAAAATGTATACCCAGTTGGTGTTTCTTAACAGGTTTTGCAAAAATACGAATCTGTAAATGAGCAAAATTGATCCAAAACAGTATCCCAATTTATTAATCCATTCCAAATCTTTTTCTACATTGTAGTAATCCATCAAACATAATGGAACTAAAGGCATTTGAAAGATTTTCCTTATATAATCTTTACATCAATCCCCGGAATAAAAAGATCTTAGTCATAAACATTTACACAAAATTGAATTTCTTACTTAGCATACCTTTATGTATCTTTACGCCAATTTACAGAGTGAAAACCAATGGACAGTATCAAAATCCGCAATGAATTCTGCATAACAGACCATTCTCCCCACCTTTCTTACAAATAATATTCAGTGTCCTTACTTGAATTCTTCTTCATCAGACAGCAAGTCATCTAAAACCCTATCGTCCATCCTGGCCGAGGCCTGCTTCACCCACTTGACCAAATCCTCTGCATCTCGGTTCACCTTCTGTTCTTCCTTGAGAGCTTTCTTGAGCTGCTTCCGCTGGCCTTTCAATGAAAAAGTACTCAAATCCGTCAAAAACTCATCGTCAGACAGCGAGTCCAGCTCGTCCTTCGGCCTGCCCCTGTCCTTATTCCGAACCCTCATTTTCGACTTTTCAGAAACAACAGCAGCCGTGAGTTCATCGTCGCCAATATGGGAATCAGATTTCTTCATTTTACAGGAACCCGAGGATCTCTTGGAGCTCAAGCTTCTCAAAAGCTTCTTAGGAGACCCGCAGAAACAAGACCTCGGAGGAGAAGGCGACAATGAGCACGATCTCTGTGAGCGCACCGACGGCGACGACGCCATCAACGTTCTTGAAGTCTTCTTAGGGGGTCTCGAGTTCGAATTCCCCCGAGGCGAAGTCGCAGCAGACGTGCTGCGCCCCTCGCTGATGGGGTTCGAGTTCGAATCCGAATCCCTCGGCGACCCTGCGGAGGACGTTGGATTATTTCCAGGCAATTGAGCCTCCGCCGACTCGGAAAGACGACTGTGACGTCCTTCTAGGCTTTGAGGAGGACCAGGAGGTCTGAGGTTCGAAACCGATGCCTTGAGCTTTTCATACCTGCTTTCCAGCTCTGGGTCGAGGCCGTGACGTGCAGAGCCTCGGCTTCCGACTGGATTGGTGGTGATTTTAAGCAAATCTTCGTCGAGGAACTGAGATAAGAGCTCTTCCACTGCATTTTCATGCTCTGAATCTGAACAAGAAGAATAAGAGAAAGAAAAATGGCCCATTCGACACTGATGGATTGTCTGCGTGTGGCGACCATTTCTCACAAACTGCCACACTCGTTTCAAATTCTACATATCCCCTGTCCCTTTTTAAAAAGAAAAATAAATCATTTGAAATTTAATTAAATGCGATTTTTCGTTTTTTATAATATTATAATTAAATGCGATTTTCCACTTTTAATAATATTATAAAAATTAAACAGGTTAGGAAAGTGAACTAGGGTAACGGGTTAGTGAAAAAGGTATCAAGTTGAATCATCGGATGCCGACTAAGCGTGGTCGGTGCCAACGATGCTTTTAGTGACCGTTTGACATTTTGGAAATCTGGCTTCAAGAATAATGTTAAAAGCACACTAAACGTCACATCATGTCAAAAATCTACACTCACGTATGTGAAGCTTATGAACAAAAACTTACCATTCACACCTAATTGTGGTTGGCTTGTAAGATTCAAACTCTTTGGATATGTTGGGGGATTTTCAAGTAAAGAGGCCAGGGATAACATGGATTTTTTTATTCTCAAATAGAGAAGATAATGATAATAATAATGGAGTAGTTTAATTGTTTTATGTTTTTATATTTTAAATTTATATATAATTAAAATGGGTCAAATCATTATTGAAATAGATTCAAAAGTTAAATAATTATATTAATTGCATTAATTCGTTATTGAAATAGATTCAAAAGTTAAATAATTAAATAATTGTATTAATTGCATTAATATATGGATAATTATGTCATGGGTTTTTCTTATCTTACCACATAGTTAGTAACTCACATTTTTTAAAAATAAGGTCCCTCCATTCCATTTTCAAAATCTTATCTCTTAATAAATATGACATAGCATTCCATTCAAAATCTTATCTCTTAATAAATATGACATAGCATTCCATTAATATATGGATGATTATGTCATGAATTTTTCTTTTAAGGTTATGAGTTTTTGTTTTGTATTTCTATGGAAAACATTTAGTTTAAGTTGTTTTTAATTTTATCATGATTATATAGACAGAAATGAGGTCCATTTTATATCTTAATATAGGTGAAATGTGTTTGAGGTGGCACGAGTGGGCGAGGTACTTTATAGAGTTCATATTTTCTTGGAGCATCGATCGTGCCACTAACAACCAAGCAGAAGCATATGCCCTCTTTCAAGGTTTATTCCTAGTCAAATCTTGTGGCATCCAAAACTTCACAATCCTTGAATACTCTAAAAATAATATTATACATATGTAGTTGGTGGCTCTCCCTAGTGACGACCGTCTCAGAGCTATTTTCCAAACGATCCAACTTGAACTCCAGATATTCCACAGCATGGAACCTTTTCACATCCTCAGACACAATAACAAAGAGGTCGACCAACTTAGCAATTAATGAACAAATGGGGTGATTCACATCAACGTGGGTCTCTTCATTCAGTATATACCATGAAGTATCACAACACAATCAAATGTCACTAAGTTCTTGCTTCACCACAAACAATCAGGACATATGAGCATGCGTCAAGAGTTGGGTCATGAGTTTCCCATGCATTGTCCCAACGCTATTATATCTCCCTTATGCTTGCAGATAGTTTTATCTTGTGCTCTTGATGGACTCAAGGAGCATGTGGGAAGTCTTCTCATGTCATGGATCCATTACTCTGTACAGGCTATCCCTTGCACTTTTGATGGCTTTTGGGAACGTGTGGAAGCTTTGCTCCCATCATGGATGCACATGGGTGTACCTGTAATCATATTTAAATGTGGTTAGTGCATTTAGTGAGTCGTTCAGTTCCAGTGTCTTCTACATGTGTATGGATTTTCCTTCTTGGCCTCGAAAATTCATATCACATCAACCATTGTTTGTTTGATGTTATAGTGGGGATATCTCTAGTGTCTTCATCCTACATTTATGAATTATTTCCTCTACAACTAATCTAATGGAAAGGGGTGGCATCGGGAATTCGAAGAGGCGGATGGATAATATGGTAGATGAGATAGGGGACCTTCTCACCACGGTCCAGTCACTCCAAATTTAGTTCAACGATCTCTTGACTCAATTCCTCACCATTCTCGAGATCATAGTGCAACAACGTCTAGGTCTGCAACAACTCCAGGACAAGTGTGTTGCTTTGTGGTCTCAACTTGAATAAATCTATCTTCGTCTAGGTAATAGCTCACCATGCAAGTTAGCACATGGAAATTCGGATGTGACTTCCTCACCGGGTAATATCCAACCTTTATTGGACTAAATTCTTCTTCTCTTGGCTCCAAGAACATTGTTTTTGGTAGACGGGGTTCTACCATGTCTTCTTAATAAGATGTATAACCTCTGCATATTTATACTTGGGGATTTTTTCTGAATTTACTTAGTTAAGAACTATGTAGTAATTTCTCAGTTTCATTGCCTAGATCTTCATACAAAGGGCCCATTTTGTAGAAAGACCAAGCCCCAAGGGGCATGAAGTAAAAAAATATGGATCATTTATACTATTCCTACCAAGACCGAGCCCCAAGGGGGAATGAAGTCAAAAATTACGGATCATCTATACTATTCCTGCGTGCTTTTACACAACTTTGTTTAATCTATTTTTGTTATAAAAAAAAAGATATAGGTGAGATGTGTTATGTGTGTGACACTTATAAATCAAAACAAAAAGGAAATATAGATATGTCATATAAAAACAATAAATCAATATGTATACATCTTAACTTTGGATCTATCAAGCACTAAGAAGGATCAAATCTCTTAAGGTGTATTTTTTTTTATCAATTAAAATGGATCTAGGTTGGTTGTAGTATATATATATATATATATATATAGAGAGAGAGAGAGAGAGAGAGAGAGAGAGAGAGAGAATAATCTATTTTTAAGGTCATGGCGAAGCCATAGACCAAATTGGTGTATGAGACCCCCTTGTTTGTGGGAATTTGATTGGTAAAGTCTACAAAGGTATACATACACTGCCCCCCTCTGGATTTGGACTTGTGACCTCTTAGGAGAAAACACATGTTCTTAACCATTAAGCCTACTCAAGCTATATATATATATATATA
>ML818488.1:0-22733 GCA_009831015.1 Picea engelmannii | reverse complement strand
GGGGGGGGGGGGGTATGTACACCTTTGTAGACAATGTGGTTATATAGTTGCATGGAGGGGATCCCTTATCCCACAAATAAGGGGGTCTCACATATCAATTTGGTGTCTGGCTAGGCCACAACCTTAAAATTAGGTGATGATGATGATATATATTTTGCATGGAAAACTTCCTTGGGAGAAAAATTTAGGCACTTCCTCACATTCTGTGAATGGTGCCAAGGGTAATGTTGTAGGTGGACAACATGTATTCCTAACCTTAAGGGCCCAAGGTGGGTTCAACCTCATGACCTCCTTAGTAATTAAAACTTTGGCATGGCAAGTCAAACCACTTGATATAACCCTTGTGGCATAGGCAAGCGACATAGAATTAATGGGTCTGGACCATGGTAATAGAATCAAGGACCTGCATAATGTGTTATATTATCGACAACATCCTAGCAATAATGGCCTCGAAGTTTATCTCAATTAGTGGGTGCCACTATCACCAAGATGTTGCATGTAATTCAACACATTGTGCATGTCTAATTCGATTCTCACAAGGCTAGGCACACTAAGTTTACGTCACTTTCCTTACACTAGGTACCATTCTTATAATGGAGGAAGTAGTTGGGAGTTTCCTGGGGATTTATTTCCAAGGAATACACACACACACACACACACATATCTATATAAGCCTAGTGAGTTAGCTCAAGTGGATGAGTGTTATGGTTATAATGCAAGAGGTCTCGGGGTCAAGTCCCTAGCCAACTAAAAATTGTTGATATTGTTGGGCATCACTCGATGTCCCCATCGGGTTAGGTCTAGTAATTAGGGACAACGGTTTACCCTGTTTACCATTCATGAAATGCAAGGAAGTACTCACAGGGTTTCCCGCGATTTATTCCATCAAATATGTGTGTGTGTGTGTGTGTGTGTGTGTGTGTGTAATTAGGTTCCTCTCTAGCACTCTGGAGAAAAGGTCTCTCTATTTATTCTACACAAAAAAGAATAGTTAAACTTCTATAATTGCCTACATAATCAATTATTACAATCTTCCTTATGTCCTTAGCTCGAGAAAAACCAAGCCCTAAAACAACAAAAGAGACTATCGAGTATTACAAGCTACAATTTAGTAGTTTTATAAAATCTTCATGCATTTCTTCCCCGTCTTATTTTGTTCTTAATACAAAGACAACACCTATTCTGGGAGGGGTTCTCCATCTCCTATTTCAGCTAGAACCAAAGATCCCTCACGAAGAAGAAGAGATCACTTCGCCTATTTCAACTAGAACCAAAGATCCCTCATGAAGAAGAAGAGCTTACTTATAGGAAATTTTATCTTCCCTTTCATTAGCTCTATGAAATCATGCGTAAAAGTGATATTTTCAAACTTACTTCTTACCTCTTTTATTATGTTCATGATCAAGATAAGAAGTGAATTTTCTAGCTTATATTCCCCCTTGTCAATTCTATAATGAGCTTTGAATCTCCCAATATTTTAATATTGTTTATGCCTTTATCAAAAGTAGTTTTTGACAATAGCCACAATGCAAACAATGATACCTTATTATTTGTAGCATCACCAATATCTACTATAAAGGATATATTTTAATTTTCTTTGAAGAAGATGACACCTCCAACTCCACAAACTCTTGGAGTTCCTTAGTGTTCTCCATCAAAGAAGCCCAATGGCTTTGATTTATCTATATCTCGATGATTTATGATTCTTGGAGCCTTTGCTTTAATAGGTTTCTAGATGCATCCATCGGCATAACTGATTTGATAACTAACCTAAAATGGAATAATCTTTTTTCCTTGAAATGGTATTTAATTTTTTTGTTAAGGTAACACTCAAATAATATCACACGGCAATGCCTAATGATTTGAAATAGGTTTGTCCTTATACCAATCCTTGATGCAATCGTTTGTACATTACCCTTCCCATTTTCATTTACCATTAGTAACTTTTTGGGCTTCACTCTAAACTCATTTATTGTAAGGGAAATGCACAAATAAATGATCTATTGGTTCATCACCATTTTTATAGAGGCCACACATTCTAGTGCTTTTTATTGCAACTATCCTAGATCAACACTTAGTTAGCTGGAGTCAACCATAATAAGAAATGATTTTTTCAAGGACATTCCTACTTCTAAATTGAGTTCCACCACCACATCTTGACTTCTTCTTCCTTCTCTATCATTTTACATCATATCCTAATGTTGCTATGTAGACTCCTAAATCTTTATTCTTCAACCAAATAATTTCATCTTCTTCATCTTTTAGTTTAATGGAAATGTACTTCAAGATGACTATATATGTTGGTTGTGGAGCCTGATTATCTTCTTGATTCAGAAGTCTTGTTTCATCCGTGTTTGGATCCCATTTCCTAATGGGGGGTCCAGGGGGGGGACTGAAGATACATTTTTGGGAAAATTTCCTTGTAAAATATTGTAATTTCGTAGTCAATCTAGACCGTTCATTATAAGGTCACAGATCTAACAATAGAAGTTATGTTAGGGATTTTTTACCTAGAAGGAAACCCTCTTTTATGTATGAGGGAATTGTGTTGTGATTGTGTCTGTGACTGAATATTGTATTCTGAGAGAGGAGACCGTGAGAGAAAGAAGAGGAAGTTACAACAGGTGTGTTGTAGGTTGTATCCCTTCATTTGTTGGATAATAATAAAGGAATGACTTGTAAATTTCTCTGGTGGATGGAGCCCACACTGGGTGAACCACGCATATTTGTGTCTCTATTGTATTGTGTATCTTCTGTGTTTTATTTCCGCATCTATTTTTCTTTTATTGCTCTACAATCCTCTTTTTTCTAACAATATATTGCTTTCATTCTTCTACTACCCCTCATTCATGTTTTTGGATGGTGTCCCTAGTAAACCCATCGACGTAGACTATTGCAACTCGCCAAGAGGAGTCAAACAAGGCATATTGTGGGACAAATTTAGTCAAACACCCATCAACATTGATGATTATGAGTTGAGCCAACACCTTGGGAAACTAATAAACACACATAGATAAGTACCCCAATTATGACAAAAAAATATACTCCATTGTATAAGCTTGTCTCTAGTGGAGGAACTACATTCTCGGGAAGCAAAAAATCATCCACACTAATCATAAGCCTCTACAGTTCATGCAGAAAGAAGGACAATTGCAGAATGACTACCATCAAAAGTGGTCCACATACTTGAAACAATTCCATCTCAACATCAAGTATAAGACAAGGAGCACCAACTGTGTCACTGATTTCCTCAACCGACCTCTAGTTTCCACACTAACCACAATGCTACACTCTTGCGGACATGAGACCTATGGATGGCCCCAACTCTATGAGCGAGATCCTGACTTCGCCACTACCTACCATATGCTGGGAACAAACACAAATGTCACTGATTTTCGTCCGTAGGATGGTTTATTATGCCATCTGGGCCATCTTTGTGTTCCATCAAGAGAGCGCACGAAGCTCATTATAGTCGGGTGGCAGGACACTTCGGCGTAGAGAAGACAGTGGCAGTGTCACAACAACATTTCTATTGGTCAAAACTATGATAGGATGTTAACAAGTATATTAGGTCCTACACAGGGTGCGCCATTGCCAAACCGACCATTAAGAAACAAGGCATGTACACCCCTCTGCCTACTCCTGATAAGCCTTGGGAATCCATATTGATGGACTACGTATTAGGCCTTCCTTCAACCAAGAAGGGAAATGAGTGTGTTTTCATGGTTGTTGATCGATTTTCCAAGATGGAGATTCTGGTCACCTGCAAGAAGAGCATCACAATAGAGGCCACCTCCAAGCTCTCCTTCGAACGAGTGTGGGTACATTTTGGGATACCACAAACCATTTTCTCTGATCGAGACAACTGGTTTCTCAACACATTTTTGTCGAGCCTCTAATCACGACTGGACACCAAGCTCACCAAATCCACTACCTTCCACCTCCAAACGGATGGCCAAATCGAGGTCGTCAACAGGATGATCGCGCATATTTTGTGCATGTACAATTCTAAGCATCCATGCACATGGGATTAGATTCTTCCCTATGTTCAACACAATTACAACGGAGCCATACATAGCTCAATTGACCATAGCCCCTTTTAGATGGGGTTGGGATTTCAACCATTGGGTCCCATGGATGTTGTACTACCCCTTGCATCCACACAGGAAGAATCATCCCATGTGCAAACCAAAGCTGAAAAAGCCACCCTATTCATTGAATGAATCAAGCACATCCGCCAACAGGTTGGTATATTTTTTAGAAGTCCAATTCCATGTACAAGCAACACCAGGTGCCACACAGGTTTCAGGTGGGAGATAAAGTTTGGTTTCACTTGTAGAAAGAACACCTTACAAGACCCCATATGAAGCTTCATCCACTATGCTATGGAACTTATACCATCACTAAGGATGTGGGTGAAAATTCTTTTGAGCTCAACATTCCCCCCTTCCTAGGATTTCACCCATGTTTAATGTGGACCTCCTTCGACCATACTTTCCACCATTATTGGACACTAGAGGTAGCAAAACAATTGACACCGACAGAGCTCAACCATGACTACATGGAACAAGCATCCACTGATCAGATCGTGGACACACAGGTTAAGGGAATTCCCCAACATGAGTTTCAACTTTATCGTGTTGTCAAAGTAGGGCAGCTCCTACACCAAGGAAAGTGGCTCACCCTGGGCCAAATTCAACAGAAATTTCCTCATATGATGGGGGAACTCGATGCAATGGATACCATTTATTCCTAAGGGGGGAGGATTGTGTTGATGGGTCTTAAATCCCTTGATTCAACAGTAGGAACCAAACCCGCCACTGAGGCCCAATTAGACTCTACAATGTTTAAAGATGGAATGATTCTCCAGATCTTGCGATTCGGCTAAATTATCGATGGGATTTGTGTTTTCTTGTGAAGGATCTTCCTTCAACTACGATTATTCTCTTCTATATTTTCTCTTGGGTGGGACTGGTATGAGAGATGCAAGCCAGTATAAACCAACTTAACAACAAACAGGATTAAGTTTTAACTACTGGGGAAGAGGCTGAGCTTGGGATAACTTGCTGCTTAAACATGCAGACAATGATTCTATACCACAGGCCTAATACTAATACATCAACCATGTGAGCATCCAATTATTGTTTGAGAAACTAATTATCATAAAGAAAGAACATATGTAATAAGATAATGGCAAGCAAAATAATTTATCTACCATAACCATTCATCACATAATAACACAACGATTCATTTTCATCATTAAAGCAAAGAACATCAAAACATTGCACCAGATAACTTGACAACATAATTAATTTCTCTTACTCATTACTGCATCATTCATGAAACAGGATAGGAAGTAGTTCTTCTCCAATTCCAATCATATGCATTTGATGAAAATAGCTTGTCTTTGGTCCAGAAGGACTTCTCAATTCATAACAACTTCAAAATAATTCTTAACAACCAAAAAGAAAGAGTTCTTACAACAACCATCAACCTTTCACTAATTGGTCGATGTCTTTATTTATAATAGAAATTTTAACTGAAATTAATGGCTAAGTGCAGTTTAAGAAAAACTAAAATCGCCACGTGGCGTCATCTTCTAATAGTTTCTTTAACAGTCAACCTGAGATATCTCTTGAAAAGGGTGAGTTCTCTTGTATTCGGACCAACTGATAAACAGTTCATCACAAGTTTGGGCCCATGGAAATCTATGTTGTTCCATCGGAGCCACATATATCACCCTGATGTCCACTGCATGTGCCCAATACTTTACTATATCGGAGTTCAACTGTTGTAGCATGGTTTGGGCTCTGATTGGATGTTCTACAAATCGTTGCACTTGCCCTGGTCTTGCGTCGGTCATCTTTGCGAGTTCTTTGGTCCATAGAGAATATTTTTTGGCATGCGACTCAACTATGTCGCCCAGGTCGATGAAGTTGTCGGGGGTGTTGAACTCGGGGAGTCTGATATCCTTTATTGCTTTATTGATTTTTCTTCGATGTTTCTTTCGAGTTCTTCGGTGAGGTCACAAAGAAGACTTTGTTTGGTAGTTGGGAGGATCTTTCCTGCAATCAAGGTTGAGGTAGTTTAGTGATCAGGTAACACATAGTAAGATACAAACAAAACATAATAGACCGATGCGTACCTGTGGATCTCGTTAGTCTCGATCATTTAATACTTACGTGATCCCAGTCGCCCCTTTGAATGACTTGTGATTTCCTTGTCCAAGCCGATGCTCCTCTTCAGTTTAAATGAGTTACCTCAGCAAGCCATGGCGTGGAAAATTAGGTATGGCAGATATGAGTGTCGGAACTGTCACAATAGTTGCTTGACCCTTGGGGATGGGAAAGGATGCTAGAGTCAAACGTGTGCACGTACGCTCCTAGAAGATCAGATACCATAATAAGGAAGTCATTAAATGCTTCAGGTTGAGGCGAGTGACTCCTCCAGAAGCCGTATCACCAAGTGTGTCAACTATGATTCGTTAATAATGGAATCTGGGGAGTTTAAAGAGATTAGAATGATCATACCGTATATTCCCTGCAACTCTGATCGACGATGTTTCATTCGTTATGGATTGCATCCATCGAGAAGCTGTGATGCGTTAAATATTCAAGACATCATGTCATGAGGCGTGAGTGTTCTTTGGCACATTCTATTTTTCTTCCTCATTCCACTATAAATTCTAGGGGCTCTGTGGGGAATTCTACGCAACATCTGATTTTATACATCGATAATGTTGGTCTTGCAGTCTAATTCTGGTGGAACTCCGTGTCATAGTCTTTACTCATCCGCGGATGTCTAAGCCAATATGCTATTGCACTATGGGATCCCCCTTAAACAAGGGACAGGGTTTGCAAGGTAGTCAGAGTGCCAGGTCTGAGTCCCAACGTGCCTAGGACCCTTTCTTATTGGCATCAAGTGTCCCTGAAGCTTCAACAGGAGGTACCTCCCTTTTCTCGGAAATAGTGCCAACGTCTCAAGTGGAGGTGGGAGTGGAGAGAAATACGTCTGAAGGACATATGTTGGGGGTTGTTCCCTCTCAGGAGAAGACACCGTGGAGGAGGGGAAAGCCTAGAAAAAATAAGGAAAAAGGAGGAGAAGACCGCCTCCCAACTGAGTTGAGTGCACACCCAGTCGTTGAGGAGCTTATGATGCACAGTAGCTGGCCGGAGCTTGTCAAGATTACCAGTCAAGGAAGCGGGAGATGAAGGGGAAAGGAAAAGACACTGGTTTCTCCTGTTGGGAGTCCCATCCAGCCGCTAGAGCGGGCCCAACTTTCCATAGCCGAACTTTACCAAGAAAATAAAGAATTGCAGAGACATTTGGCGGTGAAGAACCAGGAGGTATCGACACCACAGGGTCGCGAAGGAAGCACAGATTGGCTCAAGAGACGGCTTCGAGAAGCACAATATATGATTATGCAGTTGCACGAGGCACATAGGATGACAAGGAAGGAGAAAAAAGAAAATACTACAAGGCATGAGGAGTAGTCCGGGAGAAGGTCTGTGTGTAGGAGATACATAATGGGCATTCTCTTTCTTTGCATTAAGTGACGCTTGATAGTTTTCTCTTTTTGTTATAAGGGTTTTCATATTCTCACTGTAACTAGGTTGGTTAGTTAAGGCGTCGGTGGTGTTTGTTTGTACATAACATGAGCTTGGCGGGAGCTTTAATTATATGAAAATTTGAAAGTGTTTTGAATGTATCGTGTTCCCTCTTCGTATGTATATCTATCGTGTTTTTTATCTAATTTTCTCACAAATTATGAGATTTTATAATTATCATTGTTCTGAATTTCTTTGTAAGTTCGTTGATACGTTCCTTTTAAAACTTCTGATGTCGATTGATGCTAACGTGGCATTACTGACTCGGGGTTATTAAAATATTTTAAAACATAAACTCTAGGACTTGGCTGGTGGGTAAGGATTGCACTTGGGGACTTCGCTCATGTTGAATGCGCCTAAAGAGCTAGATGTTGCGACTACCGATGCCGGGATGGCGTCAGGGATCGACGTTCAAATGAAAAATTAGTGAGTAGTTTTCTTCGTGTATTATCATTTTTGTAAATCTCCGATGCTGAAATCATTTCGGGAGTCGGCGATTGGTGATACCACTCCTCTCCTTGCACGACGCTTACTCTTTTCGTTTTTTATGCCGATGCCAGACGAATCAGTCGTCAGTAATATCTTTAGTGGAGTTTATTCGTGGGGATGGTAGACCTCCTTCTGCCAATGCCAGTGAAATTCGGTGCTCGACTACTTTGAACTTCTCAAGGGATTTTTGTCACTTTTAATCTTTCCCGATGCTGAATTTCCTAAGCGTGTTGGGGAGAACTTTAGATTGTCGATTTCTTAAGTAGTTGTTAATTACCTTTTAAAGTTAAGATGATTCTTTATATGTTCAAGAAGACTTTAAACAATTCAAACATGAAAACATAAAAGATAAGCACAGGCAACAGTTTCATACTGAAGTGGAAATAGATAGTGCAAAGGATCAAGTGGTACCCAAAATGTAGAAATGGACATAGACTTTTAAGGGTGTGTTGAGTACTCATCAAATGGCGATTCACTGGGAGAAAGCAGAATCTTTGTTCCTCCTCCGAGGCCCGACTGATACAGAAGCTGATGGAGAATCTTAACTGGTCTTAGATCAGAACCTCTTAACCTTTTCATTTGAATTTCTTCGGTTGACGCTTCCGGGTCTACCTGTGGGGTTTTAACCCTTTTCCTCCTTCGTTTCCTTTGACCCTGACTCATGCCCCATTTTTACAAAAGTTTAGCAAAGTATTCACTGGCATGAAGCCTTTAATTACCTCTATTCACCTGCTTCGTTTTCACTCTGCTTCCAGTGAGCATCCATAGCCCCAGTAGAATCACATCGACGTCACAGACCTTGCTTCGCTGCCCGCGAGCGTCCATAGCCCTGGCGAAGATATCTGTTAAGAACCAAATATCAATATAGCATAGAAAAACCTCAGAAACAATACTCAACGCCTTGAAAAAGAGATAATTTCAGATAATAAGCCTCTTTGAGGGGGAAACCTCCTTTTACCCCACTTAAATGTTCAAGNGCTCCAATTAAGGGGTAATGAGCCAATATTAGGGCTTAACATGCCCCTCCCCTTGAGACAAGTGTTGTCCGCAACGCTTGAGTAACTCTGGATGCTTCTGTATAAAAGACTCATCTTCCCAAGTGGAATCTTTAGTCGATAGTTTCCTCCATTTAATGAGATACTCGAAATGGATCTATTCCTCAGCTGGCGAATTCTTGTGTCAGTGATGGCTTCAGGCTCCAATATGATTTTTCCTTCCTCGTCAAGTTCTGGCAATATATTTTGAACTGGGATCTTGTCGCCTATAACCTTCTTTAAGCATGAAACATGGAAAACTGGGTGTACTCGTGAAGATGCAGGTAACTCCAATTTGTATTCCATAGTACCAATCTTTTTCAACACCTTATAAGGGCCATAGTACTTTGGTGATACTTTATTATCCTTCTTGGCTTGCTTGAGGGACATCTGTTTGTATGATTGTAGTCTTAAAAAACCCAATCCCCTACTTCAAAACTTCTTTCACTACGATGTTGATCTTCTTGTTGTTTCATGCGATTCTCTGCCATGGTCAGGTTGTCCTTTAAGATTTGGAGAACTTGTCGTTGATTCTCGATGTGATCTTCCACTGCTTGAACCTTATATTTTATGTTAGAGAAGAAGATATGGAAGGAGGGTGGTATCCATAAAGTGCCATAAATGGTGTCATTTTTGTTGTAGTATGAAAGGAAGTGTTATACCACCATTCTTCCAAGGGTAACCATTTGAACCATTGTGTTTGTTTATCATAGACAAAGCAACGAAGGTATCCTTCCAGACATTTGTTCACTATCTCGGTTTGTCCATCAGTTTGAGGATGATAGGATGAGCTATGAGCCAATTGAGTACCCAAACAAGAAAATAATTATGTCCATCATGAAGAAGACACAAGATAGTGATAGGATGAGCTATGAGCCAATTGAGTACCCAAACAAGAAAATAATTATGTCCATCCTCCAATTCACTAAACTTCCATTTAATGACTTGGAGGAGTGGGAATGGTAAGACACAAGGCCAACCTCACTATATAATTTATATGGTGTAAAATCTATGGTGCATTAACTTTGAGTGAGTATTTGCAACTCCTTGTCATATTCTTTGCATTTTAGAATTGTATGAAAAATAAAATAAAAAATAGCTTCATTTCCTTTGTGTTCATGAATGAATCAACCTAGAGATAAGAAAGGAAAAATTTTACCCAAAACCCCCACCCCCAAAACATGTCAAAGTGATCCAAAAATTGGTTGCGAGACACTTGAAAGTTTCTTGGAAAGAGAATCTAGAGAATTTGAAAATCTCTCAAAAGAAGGTCAATCGCCATCTCATCGTACCATGGCTAGAGAATTAGAGATGGTATAAGTTTTTGAGTTTCCTATACAGGAAACCAATGAAGAAACTAAAATGAAAAATATTAATCATTTTTTCTTATCTCATTTCCATGGTCTTGTTTTAGAAGATCCTGACACCTTCTTGTTTGAGTTTGCAGTTATATGCAGAAGTTATGACTATACTACATATGAACAAAAGATCAAACTATTTCCCTCTACTTTGAAGGATTCAACTCTAATATGGTTCATGAGTCTGGAAGGAAACATCATCACAAGTTGGGACCAAATGAAGAACACCTTCAATGAAAAGTACAGGGAGTATTGCAGAGAAAGGGATACACGAGATGAGATATTTAGAATGGCTCAAGGGTCGGATGAATCTTTAGAAGACTTTGAAGAGATATTTCAACTGAGTTATAAAAGAGCTCACAACTACACTCTGGATGAGGATTCACTCAAGCTTGTCTTGCTCGGAGGAGTAAGAGAAGATCTTATGGAAACATTGAATCTCTTATGAAATGGAGATATCTACCAGATAGATTATGATGATATTAAGAAAATATTCAAGAATCATTCCAAATCCTCAAGGAAGAAAGGTAGAAATGGTAAAGGGATGGTATCTCAATATTATAACCTTGCAATCCATATCAAAAATGAAATAAGAGGATTGTTAGAAGATATGAAAATCAATATTTTGCATTCCTTATCTATGCAAATGGACACCTTGTAGATCAAGGAGAAACATGAGAAAGCATAAAATCCACTAGCTATCTTTTTCCCTAGATGCACCAAAAGGAATCCTAGGAATGAATGTCCTCTTGACCTTATAGATGTTTGTGGAATTTGTGAAGAAACTCATGCAATTAACAAATGTCCTTATTTACTAGGATTAAAAGCTACATTTCAAGGAGCATAAGAGAATGTGGAATTTGTATGCTTCATCAATCAAATACGACTTGGAGCACCAAGACCCTTCCAAACATGTTTGATTTTCAATCCTTCTCAAATTTTTGGTGCATATAATACACAAATGCCTTCTCAAACTTGGTTTAATACTAACCCATCTCCTTGGACAATTCCAAATCCATGGAAATGCCAAGGGAAATCTATTCCTTCTCTATACCAACCATTCCCTAGTTTTCCACAAACCCAAAATCCTCAATGGAATCATCCTCCACAAGGATGGAGGCCTAAAATTTTTCAACAACTAGCATTAATGCCTCCTCCTCCACAACCCAATAACACTATTCAAAATAGTGCTCCTTCTAAACAACGACAATTACTTGCTTAATCTTCCCCCAATCCAAATAATAAACATATTCATCCTATATACAACACTGAAGCCACATATCATCATTACTCCTTATATGTACAAGAAATCAACCTTAGATTAGAAAAAGTATTACAACAACCTCCAAAACTCATAAATAATTCAGAGCATGAAAAAGATGATGTTATCTTACCACAACCTCAAGTCCCACCTTATCCTGAAAGTTTAAATGTGAAGAAATCTTATACATCTAAAGAGAATGAACTTTTAGGAGAACTGGATAACTTGTGTGTGCATATAACTCTCCTACAAGCCATTAAGGATGTGCCTATTTATAATAGATTCATCAAAGAAGAATGTAGCAAAATAATAAGGAGTAAGAGAAAGGACACCCCTACAATCAATGTTATAGGACAATTAGCTGACCTCATGCTTGGAAGGATAATTGTTCCTAAGTATTTGGATCCGGGAAGACCTCTGGTAAATGTTCACATTAACAATACCTTGATCCAAAACACTCTCATAGATTTAGGGGTTGTTATGAATGTTATAAAAAGAGATACCATGTTGATATTAAATCTTCAGGGATCCCTAAGACACACCCCCATTGTGCTCCAACTTGCAGATAGATCCACAGTGAAACCTGAGGGTATGTTGGAATACATAATGATCTCTATTTATTCTTAGGAGTATCCCATTGACTTCTTGGTCCTCCAAACCAAATCTAAATTCAATGGGTATCATTTTATCTTGGGAAGACCTTGGCTAACCAGAACAGATGCATACATTAGTCGTAGGGCCAAAAACATGACTATCACTAATGGCCAATCTAAAATTACTTTCCTCTTTTTAGTGAAGTATGAAATCCAACACAAGGGAGGCTTCCCTAGCAACCTCAAGGAATCATATAGAAAGATTTAATCAATACTACGACCTCTTATCTTGGTTACTTCAATTATACCACCACTTAGATCAAGGTTTAAGGTAAAAATAAGGTGGTTAAGTAAATCAATTCCAAATTTGTATGTGAGGTGTTCTAAGACAATAAATGATAAATTCAAAGTCAAGTAAGTCAAGTAAATTCCCTGAAACACTACAAATCAAAAGTAAAAACTATGGATGACATAAACTTGTATTTAAAGATGATTATTTTGGCAATTTACCAAGTTACAACAACACAAATATAATGACTCTTAAAACCAATAGACATACAATGAAAGACGGTTGCAAATACAAGATAAAATTAAGGTTTTTATATACAAATGCTTGTTGAAATGTAAATGGCATGAAAAAATATTAAAACCTCCAAGATGTCAAACCCTAGGTAGCTGAAAATTACAATAGAAATATAAGAAATGATGTCAAGGTAGATTTCAAGGTGAAAAATACCACTAAAAGCCTAGATGTCAAGCTGGAAGAAGGTTGGAAGTTGAAGGTAAGTTCAAATCTAATCACAAGGCATCAAACGAGATGTAAACTAGGTTTTAAGATCACTTGAAAGAGAAAAGACTAGTGTCGTCTAGCTTCCTTGGGCACATGGAGTCAAAAAATGAAACTCTCATGGAGAGAAAAGGAAATAAAAAGACCTAAGAACTAAACACTAGGTAGTCCACTACAAACCCTAGGTGTTAAATCTTTGGAAGAGCAACTCAAGGTACTCCAATACAAACCCTAGAAATTTAACCTACAAGAATAAGTCTAGGGTAGTCCACTACAAACCCTAGAAATACCCTTATGTAGTTCAACAAGCTTTAAATAAACGACAACAAGGGAAGGTACTCCACTGCAAACCTTCCTAGGGTTTCAAGATAAGGTTTATCCAAGAAAATACAACATATCATGCAATTATCACCACTTTGATAAAACATTCACTAATACATCAAGAAATAAACCATCAAATACTTGAAAAGAGCACTTACTACCCAAATCAATGAGCATCCATGAAACCCTAATAATGAAATCGTCCACAAAACTTGAAAAGCATCCAAAAGATCATCTCCAAGAAGGTGTGCACAAGTGATCCATAGTGAACGAGAAATATAAAAGACAAATTTAGTGATGATTCTCCACAAGATGAGTTATGATTTGCAAAATGGAGCTCCCTCTATTTATATGAGGTAGCCAAGTGTCATATCCTCCTAAGAAGCCCCTAAAACATGTAAATCCATGATACAAGGTGGATAGGTCTTAGGTTGCCCCCCAAAAATGCCTCCAAAGTAAAAATATAATGCTAAAACATCAAAACATACTCTAAAGAAGCCACACCTGTGAGTATAGAGTACAAAAAGAGGGTGACATCATCTCCTCAAGGGGTATTAAGGCTCCAAAAGTCTCATCCATTCCCAAAAGGTGAAAAGCATCATCAAAGGTCATGTCCCCTCACCAAAAGGGTCACATCTCAGCATCAACAAGGTGCCAACTTATCACCCATGTGCTAGGTCGGCTTAAGCAAAAGACACATCACTACAAGCATGACATCATCCTTTAGATGTGAAACATTCTAGGTGAAAATGCCAACACCATGAAGGAGGAGGGCTCTGTCATCCCTCCAAAGGGGTATACCATCATCACTACATGCCACGTAATTAGTCCAAGCCATAATGTCCTCAAAGGGTGCATGATGTCATCAAGGGCTATATCTGGCATGTACAACTGCAAGTGCAATGTCCTAGCACATTAGTGCAACGTCCTAGGTCCAGGAGGTGTCGAAGGGTGTGAAAGGGATGCGTAGACATCAAGTATCCCAATTCTCATCATCAAGGCCCCAACGTCCTCCATACGATGTGCATCATCCAAGGTAGAAGCATCAAGACATCCTACATAGGACCATCTCTACAGGTGTGCACCATCAAGCAAGGCCCACAAAATCAATTTAGCGCAATAATTATGAGATACAAGAGCCATTAGAATAAAAAAAATTAAGCCACAACTTAATATTAAATCCACATAAGCAATTCACATTAGGCATATTCTACAAAATTCACACTAGCTTAAGAATTTATGCAATTTGCTAAGTTTAAGTATGGAAGACCATCATAAGACCCTATTAGGTGTGCCAGTACCCAAGTAGAGTATTTCCCAAGAAACCAATCAAAGTGTAAGTATAAGCGAATGATATGGCATGGGGTTTACTTCATGGTCATGATGTCATTAGCATGCAAGGCCAAGTGTGGGTTCATCTCCGTGAGTGTCTGTGTAGAGGGGGAATGTGGTGCTTTGTGTTACCCTTTCCTTGGAATTGTTTCTTTCCAAATCCCTATTCTTGCATTTTGATATTCATTTATTGCTTTGCAAGACCCTTTTGAGGTTTATGCATTTTTTTTTTATTGAAATTCAATTAAGTCCTTTTAATTTGATATGCATTCAGTGCATTAGGACTTGGGATGATGCCCCCATAGAAATGGGCTAGAGATAAATCTTATCTTTGGATTTTGATTTATCATTTGTCATCCCATTTCATTTTCCATTCTTTTACTAGTTGCATCAACCTCATGCATTCTAACCCCTTCTTCTCATAGGAGGATGAAGGTACAAACTTTTTTGGTGTACATGTAACAACCATTTCTTGAAAATAGGACAATAGAAGGAATATGGATGGAATGTGTTAAGTATGGACATGAATGGTATGCTACCCCTATCAAGATCACTTGGTAGTACCCTTTTACCCAAGAGTGACAACAATGGACTAGGACACATAGAATGGCCACCAATGTGAAACAATGAAAAATGCATAACTTCCAAACATCATGATCCATCATCTGACTTCAACCCATGATCCTCACCTAAATTACTAATGCATTAAATGTAACACTTTGTATGAAACAATGATTGATGTATCTCATGTGTGTTGGACCACCATCGTCGGATGAACATACTGATCAAGTGAATGAGATGCACAATGATAAGGGGGGAGGCATCTGAGGGGTTGTTGTTTATGGAGAATGTTGATCATCAACTCTGGGATTAATGTCTGCAATGTGGATCATGAAGAGTGATGTCCTCTAGTTACCCCTCGGTGAGAGGTGGTAGCAACTTGGTCCACCTATTTTAGAAACTTTGAACAAAAGATTGATCACATGTATCAATGTGAATTATTTTGTTGGTTATGTGCTAACATGTGTCTAGTTTGAATCTCTATGAATTAGGCACACTAATCTATGTCAACGGGTTTACTAACGATGCTATCCACAAATGTGATGAAGTATCCCTTGGGTTTCCCCATAAACTTTTCCTTGAAAAAAAATCAACATAAATTAATCACACGTCTCATCAAAATTTTTATTCTCTTACTAGTCCTTATCAATACATTGAACCAATTACTAATGTAGAAGGCATGCCAACTACTTTTATAAAACAAAACAGTTTAGATAATTGCACATTTAAAATGAACTTCTAAAAGTATTTTTTCTATAAATTCCCAAGAAAAATTAAACTCTATAACCACTTGTTATTTCATGGTTAATATTGAATTTAGTTGGATTTTGAATTTTAATTAACTTAAACATCAAACTCTTAAAAAGGAGACAACAACTACTTTTGATTACATAATCTCAATCATACCAAATAATCAAAATGATGATTAAGCCCCATGGGATAACACAGATGGTAAGACGTCCGCACACTCTCTCGGTTCAGGGAGAGGTCACGTGTTCGATCCTTGTGTCCCTAGGGTCGCAGTTTAGCATCCCATATCATCCACGAAGTGGGGAAGTATCGGGTGAGTTTCCCGCTCGGAATTTCCTGAAGAAAAAAAATTCAAAATGATGATTATTGGCCATAGATTGCTAGTGCCTCTCGTTTTGGTTATTTCCCAACTCTATGGAAATTAGATGTTTTATAACTTGAAAATATTAACATGATAATGTAAATCTATCACTTGCTTTTATTTTACCTTGATATACATCCTCTGCAAATGTAGGCATCAAAACCCATTGATCTAGAGGAAAATGAAGCACAAAAGGAATTATTATAACCTTTTAAGGAAATACATTTTCCTTGCTAGCATAAGATCCTTGGAAAATCTTTATAACCTTCAAAATGTGGACTTTAAATACTTAGCAAAATTTTTGAAAATTTATAAATTTTTAAGGTTTTTATATATTTTATAAGAAAGTAAATTGATTTTAACTTGGTAAATCTTTCAAGAAAATAGAAAAAATAACAAAATGAGGAATAATAGCCTCTAAAATTTTTCGCAATGTTGTTTACAAGTCAAATAGTGTACCATCGATACATGCCCCTTGCATTTCCTGCATCACACAGACGTGGGTACAGTAGGAAACATAGCTGACAAAGGGGGTGGATCCCGAACATCTCTGAGCCATGACCCATCGGATGGGTGCATTTTCTAATGTAAGGGATACCTGGACATCCCTCTACCCCCATTTGGAACTTCTAGCCGCCTTATATGTTGACTGATAAGACTACGAGAATGACTTGAGATTAATAAAATTTTGAGTGAAATAATTATCTGAAAGTAGAAACGCTATTCAAATTCTCAACAAAGTAGTTAACTCTGTCAATCTGCTACTATACTATTATAGTCCAATTTTCATATTTAGAAATCACTATTGTCATTGGTCAATAACCAAGTATAGAAATATTATATTATGCACAACATCGAAAGCCTAGAATTGTTTCAAGGTTCTAACCATTTAATTTACCTTTGGCGTTGTCTAATTGTTTTATAAAATGGATTTTTTTTCGGCAGAATCTGACAACATAAATCTGCACGAAATCACTATTTTTTTGTTGTTTAAACTCCATTTCTGAACACAGAAATCGATTCAGCATGCTAAAAAAAACCTGGGGCACTCAGATTATACAGAAATAATCACTCAAATATGCAGATCTAACAATTTCTCACTGGATTTCGGGCAAAAGTCCCCAAAAAATATCGTCGGAAAAGATTCATTTCGTAGAACGTTTAGACTAGGATTTTCCTTTTCTCTATGGATAATGCAACTGTGATGTTGTGCCAATTTTCTCAACCAAGTTGGTAACTATCTATAAAGACCATCTTGCATGTGGAAAACCTAACCTGCTCAAATCCCAGTTTCTCAAGTAGCAATTGTTATGTATGTCATGCACAGCATCAATATAACACTTAAGCTGAGACCTTGTTAAAGAAATTATGAATTTATGTGCTAGTGTGTCAAACTAGCAGATTTTATGAATTTAGGTGCTAATACATGAAACTAACAAATATTATGTATGTAGGTGCTAGTATATCAAACTAGGTTTTGGTGTAAATTAAACTAGTTTTGATATTAAGATAAAATTGTTCCTCCTTCTATTCAACATACCATAGAAGTGGAGCGATGTTGAAAATAGAAATATCATTACACCCATTGTTTCAGAAAGTTTCATGTAATCTTGATTCTCAACTCATTTGGAAAGTTTCATGTAAATTGTTATTATGAATGAAATTTTACCTATCATCGAAAAAACTAAAATCCCATCAATTGACAAAGCAATGTCTACATACTCGATCACAATTGAAGGTACATTTGTCACCGTAAAGGTATCAACATATTAGTAAATACTAACGCATCAGTATATCAGAAGGAAGCTCAACTACTATACCCTATCCCCACCCTAATCACAAATGTTGTCACAAAGAACAATCTCACTTGAAACAAAACACAATCTACATTCCTAAAAATTAGGACTCCTAATTGAATTGTTTCCAACAGTGTTGCACGTATTGCAATAATATCATAATTATCACAATATTATCGCCAAAACCCAACTCAACGATAATATCGCTGGTATTTATCGCAATAATTTCGATAATTTGAAATTATCACGATAATTTCAGTAATTATCGCGATAATTTGAAAATTATTGCACTGTTGCATCAATTAATCAAATTTTTGGTTTTTTAACCCTCATTTTTCAAAAGTGAGTTAGGGGATTGTGTTGAATTTTGAATTCTTAGCTCAAATGCATGTAGTTTTTTTTTTTTTTAGCATAAGCTACAACCATAACAATGCAGTAGTACAATGCACTAGCTACAGTAAACCAAGATCACAAGAAGAATAACCCTACCTAAAAGACACCAGAAATTACCTTGGGAAAAACCTTCTCAATCAAGGGAAAAACCCAACAATCATTTGCTATATTTTCCAAGAGAATATCCTCCACACCAAAAACCCTAGAGCACACAATAGGGTGCTTCTATGACTGAGAAAGATGGCACCTAGAAAAGTGCACCCTAAATTACAACTCACAATTTCAGACCATGCGTTGAGTGTGTGAGAGATATGATCCACAATGGGGATCTATCTCTTATTTATACAAGACCTAGCACATCAAATAGATGTGTCTATTGGCACAATAGGGTCAAATTGTACAACTCAGAAATATAATTAATCTTTACATGGTGGGGCCGACTTGTACCCTTTACAACACAAATTAGGGTTTTACCAAAGTCTTACTCTCTAACAATATATAGCAAGGTCACATCCTCTAGTGCTCAGCCACTAGGGACACATCCACCTGTGCTCAGCCACATGTACGTCACTCTCAACAGATCAACTCAACTAAGTCCATAGAAGTACCATCCAGAGAGCCATCTCAAGCCAACTAAACTAAGTCCATAGGAGTCTGACAGGAGACCATCTCAAGTTGTCTCAAATCAGTCTAGAGGAGCATGACAAAATACCACACATCATCTCAACTCAGTTCAAAGGAGTATGAAACACCCATCACATGGGCTCTCTCATAGATTGTCTCAACTCAGTTCAGAGGAGAACGACCTGGAGAATGTCTCATGAAGTTGCAATCAACAACACTCCCTCTCATCTAGGGAGGCATTCTCCACTAGGCCAAGTCTCTCACGGAAGTACGTGAACTTCATCCTGGAAAGTAGTTTGGTGAAGACATATACAACTTGCTTGTGTGTAGACAGGTACTGCACATGTATTGATTTCCTCTACACCATATCTCTAATGTAATGCTATTTTATCTCAATGTGTTTCGATTTATCGTGAAACATAGGATTCTCGGAGAGATTCACACATCTCTGGTTATCACAATGGATAATGTTGGAATCCATCTCACGTCCAAATAATTTTGCAAGGAGCTTGTGAAGCCACACTTCTTCACGAACAACCACATATAATACAATGTACTCTTCTTTTGTGGTACTCAAAGCCACATAAGTTTGTTTCCTGCTACACCAAAAAATCATGGCAGATCCCAAAGTAAAACAATAGTTGGATGTGTTCTTACGGTCCACTTCGCTCCTTACAATCTCATGTCTCATGTCTACACTAGAGGCATATCTCATGCCATATCCCTGCAATCTCATGTCTACATTGGAGGCATATCTCATGCCATAACCAACTGTTCCTCGTAAATATCTCAACACATGCTTCACTACTATCCAGTGTGTCTGTCTCGGCGGAATCATAAACTGGCTGAGTACACTCACTGCATAGCATATATCAGGTCTTGTGTTAATTAGATACATCAATGATCCAATCAGCCGTCTGTAAATATGTGGATCAATCTCGCTTGAATCAGAAGAAGCCTCATTCATTTTCTTCAGATTCATCACCATCGGTTAGGCATGGATTTGCAGTCTGTCATCCTGAATTTCTTCAATATCTCCACTGTGTATTTTCCTTGACTCAGGAAAATCTCATCAGTCTTTTTCCACATTTATAATCAAAGAAGTAGTGCATCATACCAAGGTCATTTATCTCAAATTCAAAAGTCAATGCACATTTGCATTCAACAATAAGTCTTTCTGAACCAGTGAGGAATAATTCATCAACATATAGGACCAAAATCAGACACTCGTCACCAAAAATGAAATAGTATAGGTTGGTATCAACAACACTCTTGTTGAAGCCCAAAATCATCAAGTATCCATCAATATTCTCATACCAAGCATGAGGTGCCTGCTTTATTCCATACAAGGCTTTCTTCAACCTACATACATGAGACTCCTTCTCATGTGTCATGAATCCATCTGGCTACTCGATGTAAACTTCTTCCTCAATCTCACCATTGAGAAAGGTTGTCTTTACATCCATCTGATGTAGTCTCCAACCCATGGATGCAACTAGGGAAATAATCATACAGATGGAAGTGTATTGGGCAACATGATCAAATGTCTCCTCATAATCTATTCCCTCCACCTGAGAGAATCCTCTAGCCACAAATCTCTCTTTGTACTTCTCGACACTTCCATATGCTACATGTTTGATCTTATAGATCCACTTGTGAGTCACTATAGACTTCCCTTTCAGTCTCAGAACAATATCCCACACATCATTCTTCATGATGGACTGATACTCTTTGGTCATGGAATCTTGCCAAACCTGCTGACCTGCTTCTTCTCCACGACAAGAAGACTTAGTATCAATGATGTGGTTCATAGCTGAAACATAACTCTAAAATATATGTGATCTCTTGCTCTCTTGGAATGTACCACGCGGAGTTGCATGTCCCTCTTCCTCTTGCAAATTCTATCGAGCCTATGCATGCCTCTTCTAGCCTATTGCAATGTCTTTGGGAACATCAACTGGAGATACGAGATCAATTGGATCAACAAGTGTCTCTGTTTGAACTACTGAAGGGGGAGAAGGTATTGTTTCTTCTCTCCCTCTAAACTGCTGAAGGGGGATAAGGTATTGTTTCTTATTTCTTCTCGCTTGTTTGACTCCCTTTGAGTCAAGTGACTCCCTCTAAAGTCTAAAGGATAAAAATCTTCCCTGGAGGAAATTGTGACATCATCATTTTCCTGTTTTGTTATCCTGGAGACATCCCATGTCTTCTCAGGTCCTCTACTACCTCTATAGTACTTTTTTGGCCTCTCGTACTAGGATAATAACCAAGATGACCTCCCATAGGGATAACAATCAAAACGACCTCATGTACTAGGACAATAACCAATGAAAAAAATTGGACTCTCGTACCAGGGATCATGGCACTTCAATAATGAAATAAGAAATTTGGCCTCCTGTACTAGAATAATAACCAAGATGGCCTCCCGTAGGGATAACAACCAAAATGGCCTCCTGTACTAGTATAATAACCAACCAAGAAAAAATCGGACTCCCGCACTAGGGATCATGGTCCAAGTCATGAGGGATCCCATACCAGGGATAATACCCTTCATTATAAAATGCAAGCTACTACAGAGTAATGATGAAATCAAATAACGAATGTAGTACAAGACTTACTTAGTATACAATCATTCTCAATCTTTCTTTTGGTCTTCACGAGAAGACTGAGATAGAAAATAACTCCTCATTGTTCTTGCTTGCATTCCTTGACTTCTTTTGAGGTGGATAAAGTTTCTTTCCTTTCTTCCACAAAGGAAAATAATTCAAATAGTGACAAGGGATTGAAACCTTGCACATCACTAGCTGCAAGTCTAGTCTCCTTGATGTCCACTAGAGCTTGATTAAGGTGCACTTATAGCACACACTCAAAATTCACGCCAAGAATCATTCTTGAAACAAGTTTTCAGAAACTTTTTGTAGCAAGCCTGAAACTTGTGCTTAAGATGAATCTCAAGTTTGGTCTAGTTGCTCCTTAATATTTGTGTTGTTTTATGAAAAACATGGCTCCAAACTTTGCCCTCAAACTTCACTTGAAAAACCCCATGACAGACATGTGAGATGCTTTCAGACAGACCTCAAAACTCACCTCAGATCTGTAACATCCCGCTCTGGCGCACTGAGAACACTTATTATTTGAGGACACTTGCTCGCAAGTGATCCGGACCCTTTTTATGTTAGACCGTTTATATTTGATTATGATGTAATTGACAGATGACATGATGTGTTACTATTTGATGTAGACGGGTGCTATTGACTCAGTTTTGTTGAGTGTGCAGGGTTTTTGGACCTTGAGGATGCAGAGGAATCTATAGAACCCCCTTAGACTCCGGACTGAGTCAGGGAGTGTGCTTTTGGGTTGATATGTTTATTATGATGTTTCATTTGATTTGATGATTTGATGTCGACATTTCTGACATGATTATTGGTGATGCAGGCTAACGATAGCTTGCCGACTTGACTCACAT
>ML818487.1:32285-82116 GCA_009831015.1 Picea engelmannii | reverse complement strand
AAAGGACTACCTCTCTAGGTTGAAGGTTGTCGGAGGATGAGACTGTAGCCATCATTAGTGAGATGGAAAAGGATATTTTTGCTCACAATACCAAGGAAGATTTCCTTCCGGTAGATACCTCAATAGATTTGGAGGGAATATCCCTCGAAGCCCTTAGTTTCTATCACAGGGATACCACTAAGAAATTTGCAAGGATACATCTAAGTGATCTGCAGGCATTAAACCCTTGAACAAGTGAGGTAAATGCACAAGGTTGATGTTATGATTTCACTACATATGACTTTATTATGGACAAGACGATGTGTTAAAAAATATAGGAACCTGTCAACATTTCCCTTGGTGAGAAGACTAGATTGAATGACGTTTTGGAGATGGTGGGCCATGCCCTAGTTAGAAGATTTTCAGGTAGAAAAATGAGTCCTAAAACTCTAAAATATTGGACAAAAACCAATTGTGTACCCCTAATTGGTTACTCCCCTCAATCTATTATACTAGAACAAGATTGTATAGCATTGACCTTTTGATCTGTGGATGAGCTGGAAGATATACTACACAAAAGGCAGAGATGGGGATCTCAACCTCTTTTTATGAAAAAAATCCATTTCAACATTGATGCCAAGTCAACCCATCTGGACATCATCCTAGCTTGTGTAAATATTTTGGGCCTTCCTTTGATCTTGTGGTATGAACAAGTCTTTGAATAAATTGGGATTGCATTAGGAATTTTCTATGAGGTGGATTTGTCATTTAGAGAATCAATTTATATGGGTATATCTCACATTTTAGTTGGTTTGGATCTTAGGAAAGGGCTAGCAGAGTCCATACAAGCTAGGAGAAAATCAAACCTTTGTCACTTAAAATTTAGACTATGAAGGAATATCCTTTAGATGCAAACAATGTCATGGTTATGGGCATTTGGAAACAAAATGAACTCACTCGGCCTCTAGGAAAATCTAGGTATAGATGGAGAATACTTCTATCATAGAGGGAATCTCCAAAGATCATATTTTAGACAAAAAAAATTAAGAGGTTTTGAAGAACAAAGGAACTACTTGTGGACTCCAGGAAGGTGTTGGGGCACAACCATTCATCCTCTAGAACTAATTCATCCCATGGATATGTTGATGGTTGAATCCCTTCATCAACAAGGACTATCATATTTCTTCAAGTAAGTCTAATTAGTCTTCCCTTTCAAATAAAAGAAAAGCATTGAAAATTTGGTTTTTGGGTCTTGGGGTGTAGTTTTGATAACAAAGAACAAGAACCTGCTATTGAATTCCTCTCGATCCTTTCAAGGACAAAAAACCCAAACCCATCTTCCCTTATTATTATTCCTATTATATAGGAAGGTCTTATGGATAGAAATCCACTTTTTGATTCCTCCAAAATTTTGAATAATGATACAAAAGACTCTAAGACCCATGGAGCCTCGTCTCCCAAGGAATCAGTGAAATATAATATAAGATCAAGGAGTAAAGGAACCATTGATTTCCATGGAAAAGAGGAAGGGGGTTTGGGGTTTCTAGATGAACCAAGCCTAAAATTCCATCACAGGGGAAGGAAATCCCTAATGTCTCATGACTAAAAACCAAGCCACTTTATAAATAAAAAGTGGTAGACAACTTTCCTTGATAGAACCCCTTAGAGAAATTTCTCCCAAAGAGAGATCCAAATGACTTTCATGACCCTAAACCGCAGAGGGATGGCCAACCCTTCAAAAAAACTGGCCCTAAAGAGATTGGTAGAGGAAATTAACCCATATATCATTCTTCTACAAGAAATTATATGACCAATGGGGAGAAAACCATTCAATGACTCTCAAAAATTTTAGGAAGATGGGATTTTTCTTTTATTGATGTTATTGGAAGATTGAGAGGAAATATAACTCGATCGAAGAGATGCTCTTTCAACCTAACTAATTAATGGGATTTCAGAATAGGTCTAGGGACTTCCCTATTTTCTCAAGATATTGTGAAAGAGATTACGGTGTTGAACGTCTATGGACCATATGTTGACAGGATAAAGTACCGGGACAAGTTTTTTCACACATACTGACTAAAGACTGAGTTAGTAGTGGTGGGAGGGGACCTGCATTTTACTCTAGTAGAATCATAGGTATGGGTACTAGCTGCACATGTGGATTGTCTTATTGGTTATTTTATCAAAAAGTTGTAAAAAGTACGTCTATTAGATGTTGAGCCTACAAAATTGTTTCTAACCAGGAGAAAGAAAAGAACAGAGAGGCACATATTTCTAAGAGAATTGATTGTTTCCTAAATTTATAATCTCTCCTTGATTAAGCAAATCATGTAATATAATGAGTTTCCTTGGGAGGAGATTCTAATCATATTCTAGTCAACCTACAAATAACACTTGCCAAAAAAAATCTTGCTAATCCTTTCAAGAAGAACACTAAATGGATAAAAGATGAGAGTTTTATAATCAAGGTTAAATAAATATGGGAACATTATAATGGAAACTTACAAGAGTATGCTTCTATATAGTTCCACCAAAACCTGAAGAAATCTAAGAAGGTTTCTATACAATGGGTCATAGAAAAGAAGCAAAAGGACGACAAAATCGTCCAGGAAGTAGAGGAAGCTTTGGAAGCTCTCTACAATAATGAAGGTTTTGGTTTTTTAATAGTGGAATAGAAATCAGAGGTCAAATTTTTGGAGGAAAAAAAAAGGAAAATCGTCCTGGAGAAAAAGAACGATGGCGACTTAAAAGTAGACCTTTATGGCTTTAGGTAGGAGACAAAAATATAAAAACAAAATCACATATTTTCCAATCACAAAAGGAACATTAATTCAGTTTGGAGAGTTGAAATGGAAGATGACACATGGGAAAAAAACTTCAAGGATATAGTAGCAAAGTGTGTAAACTACTTCTCAACCCTATTCGAAGAAGATTCCCGTGCCACTATAGCAGAGGTATTAAATCTGTCAAACTCTTTTCCAAGCTTTATTAATCCCAAATGCAAGCAAGATTTGATGGAGGAAGTGGGAAAATAAGAGTTGCTTAGTTCTTACAAAATTCTATAGAAGGAAAATTCTAGGGCCAAATGATTTCCCTATGGAATTGTTTTTAGGTTTCTTTGATTTTGTAGGAGATTATTCAAGAAGGGTGGTAAATGCTACTAGAACAAATGGGAATATGTTAGGAGCATTCAACACAACCCTTCTTACTTTGATTCCCAATGATGACAATGAAACATCCTTTGGGAAATTCAAGCTAATCTCCCTATGCAATTGTATATACAAAATCATCTCCAAGGTAATTGCAAAAAGACTAAAAACAATCCTGTAAGAGAAAATATAAAAATAATAGTTTGGATTTATAGAGGGAAGACAAATTCATGAGGCTATAGTGATTTCTCAAGAAGTTCTAGATTCAATTTAAATTAGGAATCAAATTCCAACGCTGAGAAGCCTATTTCTCTCTCCCTTCATTCGACCTTTGCCTCTAGTTCCAGTGCACCTTGACCACTACTTTTTATAACTATGATGGTTTTTGTTTATGTTTCTAGACTTCTTTTGTACTTCTAATGGCTAGGTACTTAGTGATTTTTATATTACACTTATTTGTTTTTCTGGTCTTTATAGAGTAGCCATAGGAGTTGTTTTTGCACTCCCACTCTCTTGTACTTATATTGCATGTACTTTGGAATCTCATTAACCTACTATTTTTATCATTCACTACACAATAATAAAATTATCTTATGTCAATATATACATCATTGTAAAAATATTATCTTGTACTTATATTACATATACTTTGGAGTCCCGTTGACCTACTATTGTGATCATTCATTACACAATAATAAAATTATCTTATATCATCATATACATAATTGTAAATATGTTAACAACATTCAACGAGAGCTAAAAAAAAAAAATGCAGCATTCATCTAGAGTTGAGACCTTCTCCTCATCACATTCACACAAATTATTTATTAAATAGATAAAGAAAACAAAGCGTTGGAGCAAGTAAGGAAATAAAACAACTACACATGAAACATACAATTATCTACTCAAATAAATATGCACATGAATCACCTTAAATAATTTGCCTCCTAGTTGTAGGTTCCTGCAATGTAGAGGCACATATGGATCGAGTGCCTACATGTGAAATGGAAAAGACTCTCTATTTCCCAACCTTAAATCATTCTAAACACGTGTAGCTGCAATATCTCATGCCCAACAACATAGTTTCACCACATAACTAGTTAGTATTTCACACGTTTAATATCAACACAAATCGTCTCACATCTCTCCAATAGTGGATATCAACGCAGTTGCATCTCATAGCTAATCATTACTTGACACAGTGAACGACAACATAATTATGTCCCACAACTAACCACTACATCACACAATCGTTATAAACATAGTTGCATCTCACAACCAATCATTACTTCACACTGCTAACATCAACAAAGGCACATCCTAGAGCGAACCATTGCTTCACATGGTAAATATCAACAATGTCACTACATCTCGCGACTAACCACCACTTGGTTTAGTTAACATTGACATAGTTGCCTATCATAACTAACCATTGTTTCATAAGGTTAGTATCAATGTGTGTGTGTCACAACAAAAATGAAGGATTACCCTCCCATACTGAAAAATCAACAACAGGAAGATGAAATACTAAACAAGATATTAAGAGAATTACAAATGAGAAAATAGAGAGTAAATAATGGAAACCTTTTCCCTCTTTACAAAGGTCATACATAGGGAAACTTTTGACATGACTCCTTTCATGTAGACAATATCAACATAGTTACATCTCATAGCTAATATTTGTTTCACACGATTAATATCAACATATATGTGTCTCACAATGAAAATGAAAGCTTACCCTTGCCATACCAAAAAACTCAACAAAAAGGAGATCGAATACTAAAGAAGATAGTAAGTGATAAAGAATAAAAACCTTTTCTCTCTTTTCAAAAGAGATACTTAAGGAAACTTTTGACTTGACTCCTTCTTAACTCTAACCATTTGTCACACCTAACCACCCACCTCTTTATTCCTCATTGGTTATAGGTCAAAGATTCCCTTGGTGTAATGTTGTGGCTTCTTGTTTCGAGGAGGCCTTAGTGCAGGCTAGGTGCCATGCTTATTCGAACGCTTGAAGCTTCCATGATGGAAGTTGTCGTCAACGCACTTATGAGTGTGACTGACGAGGAAGCTTGGAGGCAAGTTGGCTTGTTTAACCCTCCGGGAGTGATTAATAATTCACATGTTCTGTCAGCCACAAATTTATTAACCTCGGACCCAGCACATACTATGGCAACATCTTGGAAAAAATTTAGGGGTGTTGTTCCAACTGCAGAGTTTGTAGTTGGCAGTTCTGCACGTTCTTCCTCCCTGCGAGCAGAAACTTCTCAAGGTGTAAGTCAGGTTGTCTGTGGTGCTCCCCCAGCCTGTGGTGGTGGCCACGCCTCTGTCTCAAAGTCTGCTCCATGGAGAAAATCTGGTACAAATTCTTGGATCCCAAACAAGACGCGATGCAAAATGGTACTTGGGGACGACCTGGGTTTGCACGAGGCGGTAAACTTAGCTCTTATAGCTTTGGTTGGTTGTTATTCATATTGCTCTAAATATTCTACCTCTCTTATTGACTGGGTAAAGATGCATTGGATTCCTTTGTTGGGTTATGAACCGGAGGTCTTCTTCCTACCGAGAGGCGGGTTAGGGATTAAATTTCGCTCGTCGGAGGATACCACAAAAGTTCTGGAACAACTCTGGTCTTTCGATGAGGGGAGCTTGAGGCTAAAGAGGTGGTGGATTTCTTTCGACCCAGTGTAGGATTAGTTCCAGTTCAGGCACCTTTGGGTACTTCTTCCAGGGTTACCTCCAAACCTTTGGAATGTGAAATCATCGACCGATATCGGTAATGCTCTTGGACATTTCATCAGAGTTGATGATTTGTCTCTACGGGCTCCGGACAGAACGTTGGGTAGGATTCTAGTGGAGGTTGACATTTATTCTGGGCTACTAGAGACCCTGGATATTCAGTGGTGTGGTCATGTCATTTGTCAAAACCTGTATTATCCGGGCCTACCTTTTCGGTGTACTCTCTGCCAAAAAACCGGACATCTGAGAAGTGTCTGTCAGGGCCTTGTGGAAGAGGAGGAGTCGGAAAACTCGTGAATCTGGAAGGTGCCCATAGTTGATTCTCTAGGCGTAGACTCCTAGATACGAGAAGTTGAGCATACTGGGCCAGAGGACTCTCCTCTTCATGATGCCTCTGCTATGGTCACAGGTAAATTAAAAGTTTTGTGTCCCTCTTTTTATTATTCGCTTACGTCCTGGGAAAAATTGGCATTGGACTCTTTGTATTCTTCGGTGCTCAATCCTGTGTTACCTTCTTGTGATACTGAGTTGGATACAAGGGTCAATTCTTCAACTTTGGGATTTGCTCCACAGTTTGCGAGGAACTGGGACACTTCATGTCTGGATAGGGTTAACACTTCACTGGTGGAGAAAAGAACTGGCTCGGAAACACCCCTCAACCTATCTCCCACTTCTGAGGTGTTAAGTAATTTAGTAGTCGAAACCACTGTGGAAACCAAGGTGGCGGACTATTAGGGGGGGTAGACTCCCATGGTTGTTTCGGGTTACCGGGAGCTCGAACCTGGGGACTGCTCTCTGGGGAAGACTTTGGAATCCTTTGTCCCTCTCTTTCGGGAGGTGAATGCCTCGATCTCTCTACCTACTTACCAGGGGAGAAATGTTATTAAACTCTCGGGAATTCCTCATGTATTGGGGAAAACGGGGAACTCGTGTGGGGGTGGTGGGATGGGTTTTGTCTGGTCAAAGGGCCTGGTCTTTGAAACTTCCCCTATAAAAACAACAAGTTTCTGTAAAAAGGCTCCTTGCTCAGTTCCAGTATCGGACCCTTCTATTATCTTTGTCACTGACTTTGGGGTGCTTAGAGGCATGAAAGCCCTTGCTAGGGCCAAACCATGATCCTTCTCACCTTAAATCTTAGATGGGGGGGGGGGACCCTGAAATTTTCCTCCATATGCAGATTGCTCCGAAAGTCCAAACCAGATATTATTTTTCTACAAGAAACTCTTATTGACAGGGAGAAAGCTCGTTTATTTATGTTAAAGATTGTGTTGGGTTGGCTATCGTGTGTTGTTAGTTCTGTTAGAAATTCGGGGGGTATTTTGGTAACATGGGACCCCAATAAATTCATTTTGGAGCCCACACTTTACTGTGGGGGCATTCTATTATCTGGTATCTCTTTAGAAAATAAAAAGAGTTTGTGTTTACTCAATGTATATGGACCTTGCATTGAAAGAAAATATTTTTGGGCTCGGGTGGCGGCAAGTGGTTTATTGGATACTAAAAACTTTATTATTGAAGGAGACTTTAACTTCACTACAGGTGTAGAGGAGGTCTGGGGAGCTGCGGCACAATTGGATAAACTAGTGGGATTTTTTAAACTTCTCCTCCAGGATAACCATTTGGTGGATTTGCTCTCGGATGTTGTGGCACCCACGTGGAGAAATGGTATAACAAGGGCTGATAGTATTTCAAAGAGGTTGGATCATATATTGGTATCAGAATCTTTACGAAGTGAAGTGGGCATATACCGTTCATGGGTGGAGTTTCCTTTCTTCTCAGATCACGTGCTTGTATTTGCCTAGTTTGATTTTCAACCTTTTCGAGTGGCATACCCTTTCAGGTTAAATCCATCCTGGTTGGCGGAGGAAGAGTTCTCAGTGATTGTAAAAGAGGTCTAGTTGGATCTTACCTTCCTGGTGGAGTCTGACTTCCAACACAGATTTGTGTGGAAATTAAAAGTGTTAAAAAACCGGATAAAAACCTGGGCTAGGCTTCGACGTCGTGCAAAACTTCTTAGACTTGAAACTTTGGAGGAGGAGCTTTGGGTGGCAACCACGGCATTGCAAAGGGATGTTATAGACCCGAAAACTGATTGTCACTTAAAATCGATGGAATAATAATGAAACACTATTCTTCTCCGGGATGAGGAACTATGGAGAAAGAGAAGTAGAGCGATTTGGCTGAAATGCGGGGATCAAAACATGAAGTTCTTTCAGAACTATGCCATTGCAAACAATAATAAGAAACATATCTGGGAAATTACTGATGAGAATGGCCAATTGCATAGGGGGAAAGAGGCTCTCAAAAAAGAAGCATCAAGGCACTACAAAGGTTTGTTTAAAGCTGATGACTACACCTCTTTAGCTGACCAAGTAAATATTGTCAGGTTGTTCTCTAGTTTTGTCACGGTGGAGGACTCTTTACTTATTGAACGACCCTGTTCAAAATTGGAAATTTTGGATATCTTAAAGCTCTTCGCAAATTACAAAATTCCAGGCCCGGATGGTTGGACGATCGAATTTTTCACCCATTATTTTGATCTCCTTGGTGATGACCTACTGGACCTAGTGGAGGACTCAAGGATCATAGGAAAGGTGCAATGCTCTCTTAACTCAACTTCCCGGGCGTTGATACCAAAGGAGAATAAACCAATGACTTGTGGAGATTACAGACCCATTTCGCTCTGAAATTTATGCTATAAGTTGATAGCAAAGGTGATCGCAAACAAAGTAAAGCCTATCCTGTCGAGGGCATTGTCGAGTGAACAACTTGGTTTTTTAAAAGGCAGGTAGATATTGGACGCCATTGGGACAGTGAAAGAATGTTTACATAGTATAAAATTAAAGAAGTTAAAGGCCCTTATTTTAAAACTGGATTTAAAAAAAGCATATGATTGTGTAAACTCAGACTTTTTACATTTAATTCTTATCCAAACTGGCTTCAGTCTAGCTTCCAAAAACTGGATCATGAATTGTGTTGTCAGCTCCTCCTTTGTTGTTTTGATAAATGGTGAGACTTCTACTTTTTTCTAGAGAGAATGTGGTCTTAGACAAGGTTTTCCGCTCTCGCCATTGTTGTTCATCTTAGTCATGGAAAGTATTAGTCTATTGTTGAAGAAAGGCCAATCTGATCTAGTTTTGTCGGGGGCAAAAGTCTCAAGGGTTATTAAAATTATTCATCTTATATTTGTCGATGACATCCTTATCATGACAAAGTAATCTCTTGAGGAATGGTTGGCAATTAAATCACTTCTGGAGATTTTTTGTTGTGCATTGAGGCTCAAAGTAACAAATCAACTTTCCACCACTCGGGTATACAAGGGGAAGCCTTGGATAAGCTTAAGGATTATTTTATGATCAACTTTGTCGAGTTGTCTGAAGGTTTTATATACCTGGGGTACTTCATAAAAGCAGAGAAATCAACTTTTGAAGATTGGAGATGTCTTATTACTAAATTTAAAAACAGGACTAGTCACTGGTGCAACCATTGGTTATCACTTGGGGGTCGTTGCACTCTAGTAAAGGCAGTTTTAGAATCCCAATCAGTGTACTAGATGGTCTTAGCGGCGGTCCCTACATTTGTGCTCTCTAAGATTCGACATTTTATTTTCGACTTCCTCTGGTCGAGCGGTAGCTCTACACATCATTATCACCTATGCAATTAGAAGTTGATTGCCAAACCGAAGTCTGTAGGAGGTTGGGGCCTTAGGAATATTTTCCACTTCAATCAAGCCTTGGCTACAAATTCCTTATGGCTTGTACTAATGAAATAAGGTATTTGGCACAGGGCGATTAAGGATAAGTATCTTCCCTATGTATTTGTTGCAACCTTGCTCAAATCGGCCATGGTTATTCAACCATTGGCCTCACATACTTGGAAAAATTTGTTGAAGTTGCTTCCTCTCATCATGCACTGGCTAAGCTGGAATCCAGGTAATAGGCACTCAATATCGATTGGTCTAGAAAAGATCTTAGGCATCAATGATCCCTTGTTACTATCCCACGAACTCCTAATGGCCTTAAAGAACAAAGATATTCGTTACCTTTACCAAGCCAAAGCTCAGTCTCCAACGGGGTTCATAATCGATCAATGGAAAAGAAACTTAGACTTGGGATTAACCGGGAATTTGGCTAATGAGTGGACCTCTTTTTGTAAGGCTAATGTTGTATCGGGTATCCATCTCCAGCCTAGAGATGACATACTAATTTGGACTGGTGGCGACCAGTTGGGTATTCTCACTGTTAAAAATGCATATAATGCAATGACGAGGAAAATATGGCCACTTCATATTGCAGGGTGGAGGAAACAACTATGGTCTTGGGATATAGCTTACAAAATCAAATTGTTCACTTGGCTTGTTGTGGAGAACAAAATTTTAACTTGGGGAAATCTTCAGAAAAGAGGCTGGGAAGGCCCCAGTATTTGCCCATTATGTTCTAAGGATTCTGAGACGGTGTTTCACTTGTTTGTATACTGCACCTTTCTCTACATCTATGGCAGTTTTTAACTGTAGCTTATAGTGTAAGTTCTGCCTGGGGGGGCAACTCTATTACAAATTGTTTTGACACTTGGTTGAAAAAGGAGAAGGTTTATATTTTTCTTCCCTCGTTGGCTTGTTGGTTTATCTAGCTAGAACCAAATAAGTGCATAATTTAATCTCGTATTCCCTCCACTCAGGGGGTTTCTCTTAAAATCAGAGTGATTTTAGAAAACTTGTTTGGTTTGTGGCCTCGAAAAGGGAAGAGTCCCATAATAAAAAAGACACATGCTATTACTCTGGCTTATGTAGCCTGGTTTGATGGTGCGGCCCAAGAAAATGGGATTTTGAGTGGGGTTGGGGGAGTAATAAAGATATCTGGAAATATTTGTTACGGGTGGACTCTAAACTATTGCCCGGGCACAAACACTAGGGCCGAACTACTGGGAGTGTGGGCATCCTTAATCTTGGCAACCCGGTTGGACATTGATCAGCTACAAGTCTTGGGAGACTCAAAAATTGTGATAGATTAGTTGAATAATAGGGGAAAGTTACAAGTCACTTCTCTTATGAGCTGGTTGGACCGGATCCTGGAACTTAAAAATTCTTACAGCATCATCATATTTGCTCACATCTACAGGGAAGAAAATGGGGAGGCAAACACCTGATCAAAAAAAGTGCTTCAGATGCTAGAAGGAAAGATCCATTTCAACAAATGGATTAATGGTCACGAGGGTCCCTCCCATTTTATGCATCTCTTTCTATGCCTGGTTTTATCTCTATTTTTTGGTAGTTATGGTATTTAGATGGTCTTGGGTGCCCTCACCTCATCAGAGTTAATGGTATCTATTATGTTTTTTGAAGATGCTTTGTGAGATGGTTTGTAAATACTTAAAAGCACTTGAAGGGTTATTGTGAAAGACTTTTTTGAAGTGACTTTGGAGATGCATGTAACTATCAATTATATGTATTGTTTTGTGAACAACATATATTTAATATATTGAGAAAATTTTTGCTGGAAAAAAAATTAAATATCCAATTACATGTATAAGGATGTGAAAGCTATGCACTAAATGTGACTACATCATTACTAATTTCATATGTGTAATAGATTTAATTGTTTTTAAACATCAAATATAATGTTGGCATACCGTAATTACGAGTAGCCATATCATACCATATATTCATTAATTAATGCAATGCTAATTAAGAAGATCAAGAGTATTTGATTTGGAGATATAATTCTAAATATAATTATAACAACATAAACTACTTTATGTTATATCTAACTCCTTTAAAAATTCACGCAATTAACTGATTACTAATATACTACATTTATCAATATTCACAATGCATTAGTATTGAGAAATACAATATTCAATGGAAATGTTCAAATTGAATATACATTAAAATATGACCTCTCCCCGGGGAATCCAACTGCTATTTACTTTACATATACATTAAAATATGAACACTCCCCAAGGAAGCCAACGGTTATCCCTAGTTCTTGAAATGTTGAAACATGGATATCGTCGCAGTGAGAAGCTACATGCAATGGAGGAGGGACTCTCCACCAGATGTCACTCCTACTTCACTTACTGTAAGGTCAAGACACGTCACAAGAAAGTTGAGCCACCCCTTGATGTAAGCCGACAAGCGAAGGCATGTGGGATCATTGAAGCATAGTACAAGTTGACGTATTATGTTGAAGCAGGGCCCTTGCTTGTACTTTCCATTGTTGAAGCAGGTTATTTGGCTCCAAATTTTGTAGAAACGGGTTATACAAAACCATTTTCTGTAACAAAAACATCACACAGTAGTTATTCCAGCCATGAAATCATTGCTTTATCAATAATTTCTAACCTACAAGTTAGGCCTTACTTTATCAAAAGAATTGTTATAAGGTGTTTAGATAGATAGAGTCTCGATTGCTCGCTTGCCCTGTGTGCTCCTACCAACCTATAAGTAATACATATATGCTAACTCACCACCCACTTGACTATGATAATAGGAAGAGCATCCACAATCGTTATGCGCTTCTCTATAGGCAGGGTAAACGTGGTACCAAGCTAGTTAAACGATCTAATCTGATTAACATGTATGTCAAAATTGGCAACATATCAGATACACACAATTGGTTTGAAAAAATGTCTAAAGTGTAGTGTCATGGACTGGACTGATCGTTGGTTATGCTAATCAAAGCATATCTCTACACTACATCTCTATCGTAAAAAAAATCATATAGTTTAGTAATCTATTAATAATATTCTTCAAGTTGTAATGTTATTGCAAGCTATGTGCAGGGAAGCAAGAATGACTAGCACTAATAAGAAGCAAAGCAGAGGAGGCAAAAAAAAGGTGATTGAATCTATTGAATCTCAAAACATGTATGTTACTGAAATAGTTTCTAAAGGGAACCATCGTAACTATTGATTAAAATTTCCACTGCGTTTGGATTTTTATTGAAAGTGGTACTACAGATTATAATTGCCACTGCATTTACATTTTTAAAGCGATAATGGTTGGTTGGATAAATTTTGAGCTTTGAAAGGAAGCAATAGTACCTTCTAGATATCAAGTGGGAAAAACAAAAGGTCATCATATTGAGGCTCTATATCTTTTTTCTCTAAGTTGAATCCAAAATCTTTAATTCTTAGAGGTTTTAGCCAACAACTTCCTCAAATTCCGCAGTGATTCATCTCGAAATAGTTCAAGAGCATTGTTGGAAGCCACAACCAACCACATAGAAGGTTGTCATTTTGGTGTGCTCATCTCAGACGTAGTTTGTTGATCACTTGGATTGAATGTCGAATTCACAGTTGTTGCGCTCAACAAAGTAGGGTAAACCTTAGTTTTTTGTTCATGTTCAACAAAGAAGGGTAAGATTTTGAATGATTTATGTGAGGGAGCTAGGCGGTGAGAAGAAGATGGAGCCAGGTGGTGAGAAGCAAATGGAGCCAGGCGGTGACGAGAAGAGGTTGTCAGGCGGTGAGGTGAGGTTGTTAGGTGGTGAGGTGCAGATGAGAGAATGGAGTAGAGCATTGATTGCAGAGCATGAGGCAGTCAATACAATGGATTGTGTAGTGTCAGCCTTGACTATTGCAACTGTGTCATGGCCTTTATATTGGCCAATAGACAAATTTAAATTCAGTAAATTGTTAATTATTTCTAACAATTATGAAAAAATGAATCCCATACTCAGGGTATTTAAGTCAAATTAGATACAATTCAACCCAGGGAAATTTTGATATGGGAAATTTCATAAATATCTAAATAGGTTTGTTTTTTTGAATAATCCAAATTAATATAATAGGGGTGGTAAGTTGAGTGAGGTTGGTAAAGATGTTGCAAAGAATACCAATTAATCTACCAAAACATACAAACTAATAGGCGGTCAACAATAGTTGACTGCTGCATGAAAGCTATAGTCCTTGGCTGGAGGCAGGGACTAATAAATACATAACATGTGACTATTTATTTAACTATTGTGGCAAGTACTTAAAAGGGAAGCGTATAAAAACATTTTAAATATTTGATCTTAAATGAAATTGGATACGAAAGTAAGCATCTAAAGGTTGGATAGGTATTCGGTGAATGGATACAATAATGAGGATATATGAAAATGTAGGTTTTTATAGTGACTCATAATTATGGATAATATTCCAAAAATAAATTTTGTTTATGCTTGTGAAACACAATGCATTAATGATAATTTCATCCAAAATTTATGAGCTTGAACAAGCCAATGCCATACATAATGCCATTATTATGACTGTGTTTTTCTTTCAGAAACAATGAATTGACTCACTAGATACAGAGTGCAACAAACTTCATTCCTTGGTTCTTTCTTAGTGTATGGATTCTCTTTCTTTTGCGTCCAATAATCATGGCACCGAGAATTCGAATCAAACAAGGATAATTGAAGATGGAATTGTCCATCAAATTCAGGATCATATGGATATTGAAGGTCCAAGCTCCCCTCATTCTGGCGAGGGGCAAGAAGAACAAGGCAGTGTTCATTTCTTACTTAGTTTGAATGTTCTTTTGATTTATTTGTATTTTGTCTCAATATGTTAGACATGCCACCAGTAGAAATACATGGAACTCTTGTTTGGAGGATATTTTCATGTCTGTAGCCATTAATTTAGAAATATGTTTAATTTTGTGGAAGTTTCGTGAATTACGGGGAATGTAATCACTGCTAGCTTTAGTGTAGCTTTTGTTTTTGAATGAATATAAATTTTTGTATTGGTTAAAAAAAATTGCTCCCAACGTTTTGAGTGAACACTCCACTCATCATCAAGATATTTATTAAGGACTTTCGAAAAAAAAAAACTAATAAAAATAAATAAATTATAGATTGAATGAATTAATAAAACTCTTAGATAAATTATAAATAAATAATTAAATAAAAAAGATATGGTCAAATAAAATGGTTGAAAAAACAAGAATAAAGCCTTAATGTTAGCGAGTTTTATGGATAAAAACTATGCAAGAAGTTTTGAAACATCCAATGTTTCGAGTGGACACTCTACCTATCATCAAGAACAAATGAAGCTAATTATAATAAATATTGATAATAAATTATAATGAAGAATATAGTTAAAAACAAATTATAATAATAACAAAATTTATCATTAATGAATGAGAAGATATAAAATATAACACATCAATCCAAAAGCACAATCAAAGGAGAAAATGTATATAGTTTATATATCGAGAATCAAAAGGTTGTACTACTACAAAGGAATAATAATAAATATTTATATTTTGTTAGTGAATATTAATATTTAAAATAATAAAAATAAATTTAAGAATAATAAATTAATAATTTATTAATAATGAATTGGAAGATATAAAACATATTACATTGATCAAAAAGCAAAAAGCATAATTAGAGAAAATGTTTATAGTTTAGAAATAAAAAATATACTGCAAAGGAATGACGTTTTATTAGTGAATATTAAAATTTACATATGACTTTGGAACGATTTGTCAATTTTTTCTAGCTTGCAGTGAACCCTAGCTATATGCTTGATCTCCACCCATGGCTTTGACCTCTGGGGGGAAACTCCCCATCCCTTGATATCTCGACCTTTTGTTCTTTGATTACTTCTCCATTGAAGATGGCTAAGGCTCCACCCACCATATTCGTTAAAAAAAATGATGATGTCCCAAAGGTTCTAATCCATCCATTGACCTCTTGAAGTTTGGTGCTTCAACTTGTTGAGAATGGAATTATTGTTCAGTTCACGGCGATATGGCCGTCCACACATGCCATGGCCTTGTGTGTTGATAAAGACTAGAAATCGTTGATCAAGGGCCAACTTTCCCAGGCATTTTGTGGCAAGGGTTTTTTTGTGTTTTTGTTTGAAGAAAAAGAGGACAGAGATACGATCTTTCGCAACAATCCCTACTTTATGGGCTCAAAAGGAATGTACCTTAATCGTTGAACTCCAGATTTTTGTCCTGAAAAATATATCCCCTTGGTTGTTTCAATTTGGGTGTGTCTCCCATATCTTCCTCTGCACTATTGGAATGACAACACCATCTGCAACATTGGAAAATATCTTGGTAAATACATAGACCGTGCAAATCCCGGGGATGGTATGGAAGCATGTGCTCGCATGTGTGGAGGCTGACCTCGAAAAGGGTCTCCCTCAAGCTATCTAATTAACCCTTGATAATTGGTCACATCTCTAGCAAGTCGATTATGAACAACTCCCTTTGAAATGAAAGGTTTGTCATGAATACGGGCATTTCGCTAAAAATTGTATGAATTTTGCTTAGGAACAACCACCCTCTAATGGAAGAAATCAAAGAAACGGAGACAAGCTACGAAGCAGAGACAACACCCTCATCAAGAAAGAAATCAACCCCATCAAGCTCCACCTCCAAACCCTAGTTCTTCAACCCACCCCCATACTAGGGAAGATCCAAAAAGAAAGGACCTGGGGGCCAGTCAGAATCGATACAACACCCTCTTGAACACTAAATATGATCCCCCCATGGGCCTTAAGAAGTTCCCACTACCAATCCCTCTAGGGAATCTGCTCACCCCCATGATGAGGGTTTCTCAGGCAAGTTCCCATCCCCTGAAAGTGCCACACCAGTCCAATCTGCTTCCATTGATCCCCCTCCTTAAAAACCTATTCAAGGGCATGAGATTCTTATCATCCCAGAGGAAGGAAAATTACTTGAAATCTCTGAGGAGGAGACTAAAAAACATACACCCCAAATCACCCTTATGAAAAAAAGTGGGGACAAAATCAGGCAAGCATAAAAGGGAAATGGCAGCCAACAAAGAAAGATATTTGGGTATTCAAAGCACCCTGGATGAAATCTTTCAGCAAGGTTAGAGTCCCACCAGAAATTAGGGAGGCCCCTTTCCTGCAAAAGTTGGAAAACCCCAAACCATTAGGTAAATGATGAAAATAATTTCGTGGAATTGCATAGATTTAGAAAATGATAGTAAAATAACAATAGTCAAAGACTTAGTCAGAATAACAAAACCCCAAGTCCTTCTGCTCCAGGAAACAAAAATGAAGGATATAGATATCCTTCAAGAAAGTCAATTGATTTGGTGCTCCAGTCGGGAATAATGGCCAGTTCGAGAGGTTCCTTAGGGGGCCTATGTAGCTGACGGAATTCAGGAACCTTCATAGATGAATTTCCCCATGTCACTCAACATTGGATTATGGTAAGATTAACTCACCTTTATTCAAGTCAAATTTTCAATTTAGTCAATGTCTACATGCCAAACCTTTCTCGAGAAAAAGTATCACACTGGAATACTCTTATGGGGTTTCCAAATCAAATCATAGGCTCTGGTTATACTTTGGATGGGGACTTCAACACCACCCTCTCACAAAAGGAGAATAAGTGGGGACTTTTGGTTCATGACTCTTCCAGAGAATATATGGAGGATCTGATGGCCTCCTTAGACTTGATAGACATAAAAACCACTAAAGGATACTTTACCTGGACCATAAGCCCATCTCTCTAACTCTTTCAAATCTTGAAAAATCTTGGCCCCATTCCTTTTTGTTTCAACCCTCTATGGATGCAAGACCCCTCCTTCTATGAAATTGTCCCCCAGTCATGCTACCATTGGATCTCTAGTTCCTCGGTCCATATATGGGAGTAGAAGCTGAGAAATACCAAACAAATGCTTAAATAATGGGAAAAATTTCAGTATAATCCACTGAACTCCCAACTAAAAGAACTTCTTGAGCATTTAGAGGAGATCCAAGGAAGTTTTGGAACATAGTCGGTTTCCTAGGCTCTAATGGACAGAGAAAAATATGTCTTCCAAAAATATCAAAATGCCTTGGAATCTGAGGAAGAAAAATAGAGACTCAAATTGAGAAGCTCATAGCTCCAAGTTGGGGACAAAAAAACAAATATTTCCACAGGCAAGGCCAGGTAAAGTTATGGAAAAACAAGGTCAAAGAGATAAGGACAACCGATGGGCAAGATATCACTTCGATTGATCAAATTAAATAAGTGACTTTTTAGCACTTTAAGGGGATTTACACATACTCGGTTCAGTTGGAACCTGGGGATAGTCAAAAGATGCTATAAAATATCCCATTGCTAATAAGCTAAGAGGACAAAGACTTTCTAAATCAACCTATCACAAAAGAATAAATTCATGGAGTTATATTTCAATGTATTCGGACAAGGCCCCAGGACCCGATGATTTCTCTGCTCATTTCTACAAGAATTGTTGACATACTATTAAGTTTGTTATCGTCATAATGATCCAATACGTCCACCATTCTTTCAAGATGGGAGGAACCACTAACCCGAACTTCTTAGCCTTTAGTCCAAAGGAAGCGAACCCCTCCTCCTTTTCTAGGTTTCAACGAATTTCTCTATGCAGTGTCTCTTATAAGATCATCTCCAAAATTATTGTGAACAAACTAAAACCTTTCCTCCCCAAACTTATTGCTTCTAGTCAAGGTAGCCTTGTAGAGAAGTGACAGATTGTTGACAATGTAATTCTTGTCCATGAGGCTATCCACTCCAACAAATCTTGGGTAGGAAAATGGATGATCATCAAGATTGACATGGCTAATGCTTTTGACAGAGTAAGACAAAATTTCCTCTTTGTTATCCTAACGAAAATTGGGTTTGGGGACAACATGATTAAATGGATCTAAACTTGCATTGGGAGCCCTTGGATCGCCCCATTGGTGAATAGTTGCCTCACAACCTTCTGTTGGGTATGTGTTATATTCTTTGCACGAGTAGTAGTGTCTGAGCCGAGCACGCAGGTGGGTTAGAGGGGGGTGGAGCCCCCCGCGTGGGGGTTCGGGGGCAGCACCCCCGAAAAAAAAAAAAAATCACATCGGGACCACATTATATTTAGGTGGTTTTTCGGCACATGGTTTCTTTGTCGATGGTTTTCTATTTCCGATTAAGGAATTAGGGTTTTGGACTAATCCAGGTCATTGGGTTAGGGTTTTGGATGTCGTTGGCTCCTATATGTATTTTGTATTGTAAACATTGTAACACAATGAATGAATATAAAATATGTTGGTTTTCCCAGTTTGGGTTTCCAGGGGAAAAATCTCTATGTTATGTTTGTATTTGCCATTGTATCTTTTCTGTTCTTTTATGAATATCTGTTTGCAGTTGATATTGTACAAGGTTATAATTTACACCTTCTTCAAAGCCTCTAGGGGATTAAGATAAGACTACCCTCTTTCCCCAATCCTCTATATTTTAATGGTTGAAGCATTAAGTAGAATATTGGACGTAGAAAGAAGAACGAAAAATATATCGGGCATCAAAATCTTCTGAGGGGACAAAAGAATCAACCACTCTTTGTTTGTAGATGACACCCTCTTATTGGGAGGAGCCTCCACCATCATAGCCACAAGATTCAAAGATACATTGGACACTTTCACAAGGGCCTCAGGGGGTCTAATAAATTTGCTAAGTGTCAACTATATGCTTGGAACACAAGCAATAAACATCTTGTTGTTATTGCAAGGATTCTCCAATTCCATTGTGAAGAAAAATGGCACTCTTCTAGATATCTGAGGATTCATCTTTGTATACATTATCTCCCCTCATAGTCATGGAAACACATCCTAGAAAAACTCAATACTAAATTTATGCAGTGGGGTGCTTGGTGGCTCAACCCAGTTTCCCGAGTAGTTCTCATGAAATCTATGCTTTCTTCTCTTCAAATCTTCCAGTTTTTCGTCTTTGCTCGCCCCAACCAGTACCAAATATTCCATTGCTCAAGAGCTTCGTTGTTTCTTGTGGAAGGGAGGTAAGACCAATCTCAAGCGTTTTTACCTAGTGAGTTGGAATATTTTCTGGGCCCATGGAGGCTTGGGCATAAGAGACCCAAAGTTGTTTAATTTGACCTTGGGAGAAAATATGTTATCCAGACGTATCACAGGGATAAAGGAATGTTGGAAGAAATTTATTCTCTCCAAATGTGTGCTTGGTCCAAGAACTCATTACCTAGATGGTGATCCTCCTATTCATCATGGCTCACAAATCAGGTGGCTCCTAAAATCCTCCATCCCCCTCCTTCAGAGCCAATTGACATGGATTCTAGGTAATAGGAAACTTGTTAAATTATGGACATACAACATTTTGGGCAGACCTCCCATTCACCAAATCTAGTCTCTCCTTCCCTTGAAATCATGGCTATCTGATCATGGAAAATCCACCCTGTTTGATATTTCCCTCTAGGATCGGCCTTTTGGACATTGGTCTAGTTGGTTTCTTGGGGTTGTCCTTGATTTCCTTTCAGATCTAGCCAACTCTCTTATTCTTCTCCTCTAACGTTATTCCCCTCAACATTTAACTATGAAATACACCTGTGGGTGGGGCTCATAAGACTATATTGTTCGGAAAGGATATGAATATGTCCTCTTTAATTCATCCCTTCCACCCAAATCAATATGGAGGAGTTATATGTGGCACACAGATGGATTGACCAAAATTAATATTTTTTGTTTCACCTTATCTCATGAGAAAATTCTCACTAGAGAGAACTTGCAACAACTAGGAATCCATGGTCCTCACAAGTGTGTTCTATATTGTTCTTCTTAAGAATACTTCTCTCACCTTTTTTTGGAATGTCCTTTTTATAATTTTATCTAGCAGGCGATTTTGCAAGAAATCAGCCACATGGTGCAATGGCCCTCCTCAGTGATCCACATGTTTAGTCGATGGAGAACACTTTATCGAGGCTCTTTCCAAAACAACCCTTTCTTCAAGCAGATCTGGATGGTGCTACCTAAATATATCTGCTGGAAAATTTGGATTGCACACAATAAATCTCTCTTCTCTAACAATAGAATTCACCCTTGATCAATTGCAAGGAAGGCCATCACTCTACTGTCATAATCTCCCGCTGATTAAATCTCTCCCTTCCTCACCATCTAGACATTCAAGAGTCTTGCTAGCTTGAACAATTTACTCTACAATATACCTCCTCTTTTCCAACCTGCCCTAGCTCAAACTGGAAACTTCATATTTAATTACATGATTTATTTTTGTGGCTAACCTCCCAGTCCTCTCATGTCTTATTTTTTTATGGTGCATCCAAAGGTGACCCTGATGTGGTTGGAGCAGGAGGAGTCCTTTTTGGCCCTCGACGATCAATTGAACTCACTTATTTTTGGACCCTAGAAATAACAACCAACAACCAAGCATAGGCCTATGATCTTCTCCAAGGATTGCGACAGGATAACGTCAGGAACATTTAAAGGCTCACCATTCATGGATTAAGATTGGTTTTCATTGATGTCAACCCTTGAAGGAAGTTGGAGAATCCAGGTTTGGGTAATGGACCCAAGTTTGTTTGATGGATAACAGTATAATTTTTGATATATTTTCATGTAATACTATTCTATATGGATAGTACATGTCAAGCCATTTCTAGTGGTATGTAGAACGTCACATAACTCCTCACGGTTAGAGAGTTATGGCCATATGAAGTTGGAGAACCCTCATGAGTCATCTAGAAGCCCCAAAAGGTCAAAGTAGTCAAAGTGGTTTAAGAGATTTTTAGAAGGTAAATAATAAAGTGAATTGATGAGTGTACTATAATTCAAAGTGAATACAAAATAAATTATTTAAATAATAAATTTAATGGAGAAATTACTAAGTTGACAAGTGGTTAGAAGTGGGTTAGCCCTAAAATAAGGAAATTGGTTTAAGATCATTAGAAGGTAACCCCTTGAGGTAAAGTGAAGTGATGAGTGTACTATAAGTCAAAGTGGCTACAAAATAAATTATTTAAATAACAAATTTAATGGATAAATTACAAATTGGACAAGTGGTTAGAAATTGGTTAACCCTAAATAAGGAAAGTGGGTTAAGATGGTTAAAAGTAACCCCTTGAGGAAGCTACATGAAAGTATAAATAAGAGGCAAGGCTCTCTCATTTTATATAACACTTGAGAATATTGAATATATACAGGTGACTGAGGTAACCAAAGGATATCTAAGACGAATTTCAGAGACAAGGTGAAGTAAAGAAGGTCAAAATTCAAGGGAGGATAAATTCTTTTGATGATGATTTCTAAGGTATGTTATTTACAGGTCATCTCACCATTTTTGCAATAAAGATTTTTCTAGAATGATTCAGACCATGAAATTGATAGGCCATTGAGAAAACATATCTAAGTAGCTATGGTATGAATCTAAGCTTGTGGGTCATTGTATTTTTGGAGTTACACTCCATGGAAAATAGGGTTTGTGGCTAGTCTTGAAACTAGTCTAAAACAGGTGTTTCGGGTAAAAACGCCATAACTTCTTCATAATAGATCCAAATTAAGTAAGAATAGATGTGTTGGTTATAGTACAGTCTGTATTATTATGTGTAAGAGTTCCATATCCATACAACAAATATTTTGTGTGGGGCACGCTCTACAAGTTCTCTCTCTAGAATAAGTCAGAATTCAACAAGGTATGTCATTTTTGCTATAACTCCTTTTCTGAGAGGTTCCAAGTAGTGACACCTAGAGGAATTTCATAAAACACACTGAAGAACATTGTGTACTATTTTCAAATCTTCATTCATGACAGGTACATAGTTATGATTATTTCAAGTTAGGGTTGTTGACTAATCCAAAACTAGTCATGTGAGACTAAAGAAAAGTTTGATGAAAATGTTAGTCTCTTGTTGTTAAAGTTAAGGAAGGTTTCCAGGTATGTGATCATATACACCAGGTCTATTACAGAGTTACAAATCATATTTGGATGATGAAATTGATGAGGGATTTTGTTTGAGGTACATGTTGGGTACATGGTTGAGACAAGTAATTGATGACTTGGCACATACATGAGGTGTATAGTTGATGATGTTGGCACATCTTGATGAGTCGTAGTTGATGAGTAGTTGATACATGATTGGTACATACTTAGTACATGGTTGGATGCACTTGTTTATGGTACAGGTTGATTACAGGTTGTTTGGTAAACGTTGATGCAATTTTTTATGGTACAGGTTGATTACAGGTTGAGGTACAAGTTTATGGATGGTTGATGCATGGTTTAGGTTTATTGGTACAGGTTGTTTGGTGCAGGTTTATTGGTACAGATTTACAACAGTATATCTTAAAGTGATAGTGTGACAGTGGTTCCATCATTCTACTTATATGTCAGGGCAGTTGGACGGGGCAAGGACATGTGGTTGTAGTCACCTTCTGGTTGTAGCCGGAGAACATAGGGGTTTGTAGCCGCTTTCTGGTTGTAGACAGAGAATTGAGGGGTTGGAGTTTCCCTCAGGTGTAGCCTGAGAAACTAGGGGGTTGGAACCTCCTTACAGTTGCAGCTGGAAAACAAAGGAAGTTGGTGCTTCCAATGAATGTAATTCTTCAAGACATATAAGAAAAAGAATTATGTGGATTTCTCCCGCTTTGGGTTTCCACATAATTTATAGGTGTACTGTGTATGTGTATGATTGTTCAATTGTTCATTGCTTATTTAATCTACATTTATTGGATGATAATTCTACGTTGATATAACACTTGGAATATATGGTTAAAAAGGATTAGATTGCTCTATTACTAATTCACCCCCCTCTCAGTAATCCAACAATTGGTATCAGAGCAGGTTCCTTCAGAAATCAGTTTAACTACTGAAAGGTAGATCATGGAGAGCAACAACTTGTATAAAAATGGAATACCACAGTTTGATCGACAGAAGTATTCATTTTGGAGCATAAGGAAGAAGACATATATACAGGCACAAGGATTTGAAATTTGACAATGAATTGTAGATGGATACACAATACCAGTAGTTCCACCAACAAATGACAAAGCAGTGAAACTCGGTCGGAATAATTCCAAAGCCACAAATTCACTTATAAATGGTCTTGGTGAAACGGTATTCACCAAAGTTGCACATTATAAATCCGCTAAAGAGATTTGGGACAAAATTCAAAATATTTATGAAGGAGATTCAAAAGTCAAAGCAGCAAAGCTTCAAACTTATAGAGGTCAGTTCGAGCAACTAAAGATGAAGGAAGATGAGAATATTGTAGCTTACTTTTTATGAGTTGATGAAACAGTAAATGCAATCATGGGATTGGGAGAAAAAATTCAAGAATCTGTAATTGTTCAAAAGGTACTAAGATCTCTTCCTATGAGATTTGATCCTAAGATATCAGCACTATAAGAAAGAGCAGATCTAAACTCAATAAGAATGGAAGAACTACATGGAATCTTCACAGCATATGAAATGAGAACTGAACAGAAAATACAGATGTAAAAGAAGCAGCCTTCAAAGCATCCAAAAGATCAAAGAAAAAGGGAAAGCAACAAAAAAAAGAACATAGCAGCAATAGTGACGTCTCGGAAGATGATGAAGAAGTGGCCAACTTTGTCAAAATACTGAACAAGGGAATCGAAGATAAGTATAGAGGTAAGATTCCTTTAATTTGTTTTAATTGTGATGGTATTGGTCATTTTCTAACAAATGTCCTCATAAGAAAAAGAGAAATGATGAAGGTTACTAAAAAAAAAAACATATAAAGGAAAAAGAACCACAAAGAAAGTTTTCAATAAAATCTTATGCACCAAAACAGACATCTCATCATCAGATGAAGATGAAGTCAGTGATAGTGAGACAGAAAGAGTTCTATTCATGGCAAGACTTTGATAAAGAAGACTCTAAAGAAGCCGAAGAAGAATATGAAGAAGTCAAAGAAGAAATTGAAGAGGCAGAAGTTGACTACCGAGAGGAATTATTGAGTGCCATAGAAGTTATCAGAAGAGAAAAGAGGAAAAACAAGAAGCTACAAGCGGAACTAGACAAGAAAGAAGACACTCAGGAATTAAAATAAATGATCACAAATTTGAAGGTTCAAATTGAAGAAGATAAAAGAATTGAATAAGCACTCAAAGAACAGCTAGAAGGAAGAGACATGATCATTGAAAATTTGGAAGCAGAGATTGTCACATTAAGAAAGGATCTTCAAAAGAAAAATATGCAGAACAACTCAAAAGTTTTGAATGACATTATCAGCAGTCAAAGCCCTAATCATGGCATGTCCAGACTTGGATATAATCAGACAGAAAAGAGATCAAACTCCAAAACAACAAAACAAGAAACGTATCCAAAACGCTATGCAGAAACAATCAAAGGGGATAGGAAGGTCTACAAAGAAAATTACAAGGACACTCCTCCATCAAGAAGATTCAGAGTTCAGAATCAACGACCGACAGAAACAGATAGGTCTCAGGAAGAAGAAGGATTCATAAGAGCACCTTATGTCATAAGATCTTCAACTCCCAGGTATCAAAATGTTCTACCAGTAGAAGATATGAAACATAATCTTCTTAGTGTGAGTCAAATGTGTGACCAAGGTCATAAAGTTACTTTTGATTCACAAAAGTACAAAATAAAAAAATAAGGTTTAGGAAAATTGATTGCTACAGCTGCGAGAACTTCAAGAAACATATATGTGTTAAGTGAAATTGGAAATGAAAAGTGTTGTCTAGGAAAGGAAGATGAAAGTTGGCTATGGTGCAGAAGAATGGGTCACATACACTTTGATAACCTTGTCAAAGTCAGCAAAAGAGAAGCAGTTAGAGAAATGCCTCAGATCATGAAACCAACCAACACTTTATGCAAGCATTGTCAACAAGGAAAGCAAACAAAGACCAGGTTCAAATCAAAAGAATATTCAACAACAAGACCACTGGAAATTGTGCATATTGATCTAGTTGGACCAACTACAACAAAGGGTTTAAAAGGTGATAAATACTATATGTTATTAGTTGATGATTATACAAGAATGACTGTATTTTGCTTTCTCAAGAATAAGTCATAAGCTTTTTAAAACTTCAAGATCTACAAGGAAATGGTTGAAAATGAAATGGATTCAAAAATCAAATGCTTGAGATCTGATAATGGAGGAGAGTTCACTTCAAAAGAATTTATGGACTACTGCAGCAATCATGGAATAAAAAGGCAATTCTTCGTTGCTAGGACACCTCAACGGAATAGAGTTGTTGAAAGAAAGAACAAGACAGTACAGGAAATGGCTCGAACAATACTAATGGATTCCAAATTGACAGATTTTTTTTGGACACAGGCAGTGCATACATCAGTTCACATTCGAAACAGAGTAATGCTTAGAAACAACACTGACAAAACTCCCTACGAGCTATGGAAAGGAAGACCAACAAATGTGAAGCACTTCAGAGTTTTTGGAAGCAAATGCTACATCAAAAGAGGAGATGGAAGAATGAGAAAGTTTGTTTCTCGTGTGGACAAAGGAGTACTTGTCGGTTACTCAAGTATAAGGAAAGCATACAAGTGTTACAACCTGATATTGAACAAAGTTGTGGAAAGAATCAACGTAACAATTGATGAAACAGGTAGACAAGAATTAAAGAAAGAAGAAAATGAATCAATGGAACAGCTTTACAAAGAAGAAACAGAAGATGGAAAAGAAGTAGAAGGGAATATGAAGAGGATCCGACAAAAGCGGGAGAGAAAGTTCAACAAGTGCCTTCAAAGACACCTAGCAGACGAGTACAGAAGAATCATCCTTCAGATCAGATTATTGGAAACAAAGATGTAGGAGTTGAGACTAGAAGAAGAATCTGTTCACCAGAACAAAGGCACCTAGCACTCTCATCTACGATTGAACCAGTCTGTTTTGAAGAGACCAATAAGGATGAATTTCGGAATAAGTCCATGGATGAATAATTGGATCAAATAGAGAAAAATGACACTTGGGAATTGGTTCCAAGACCAAAGGATAAGAATGTGATCGACACAAAGTGGGTATACGGGAATAAATTGAATGAATATGGACAGGTTACAAGGAACAAAGATAGATTGGTATGTAAAGGATATGCACGGGTTGAAGGAATTGACTTTGAAGAGACATTTGCCCCAATTACTAGAATGGAAGCAATCCGATTGCTTTTAACTTATGCATGCTCCAATAATATTAAAGTGTATCAAATGGACATAAAATCAACTTTTATGAATGGAGAACTTGAAGAAGAAGTCTACATTGAACAACCAAAAGGATTTCAATTGTCAGAGAATGCAGATTATGTGTGTAAATTAAAGAAGGCCTTGTATGGTCTAAAACATGCTCCTAGAGCATGGTACTCTAGACTGGATAAATATCTACAACAGACAGGGTTCAAAAAAGGAAGTGTAAACAACAACCTCTACATCAAGAAATTTGCAAAGGATATGCATAATGAATTTGAAATGGAATTACTTGGAGAACTATCTTTCTTTCTGGGACTTCAAATACGTCAAAGCAGACAAGGAATTTTTATTTCTCAAACCAAGTATATTAGAGAAATGATAAAGAGGTTCGGAATGGAATATTGAAAACCAGTTATCACTCCCATGCAAACCAGTTGCAAGTTGAGCAAAGATGATGATTCAAAGTCTACAGATCAGAGGCAATGCAGATCAATGATTGGTAACCTACTATATGTGATAGCATCTAAACCAGATGTATGCAAGCAGTTGGATAGGTGGCACGATTTCAAGCAGCACCAAAGGAATAACATGTATTAGCAGTGAAGAGGATTTTCAGATATCTCAAAGGAACAGAAGAGTTTGGATTATGGTATCCAAAAGGAAAGGATCTATCACTTATTGACTACACAGATGCAGATTGGGCAGGTTGTATTGATGACCGACGAACACCAGTGGAGAAACATTCTACTTGGGTGAGTGTTTAGTATCATGGATAAGCAAGGAATAATCATCAGTATCTTTATCTGCAGCCGAGGCGGAGTATATTGTAGCAGCAGCATGTTGTACACAGGTTCTTTGGATGAAACAAACTCTGACAGATATACAGGTTGAGTATGATGAGCCCATTCCAATCTATTGTGATAATACAAGCGTCGTCAGTATATCAAAGAACCTGATGATGCACTCTAAGACGAAGAACATTCCAATCAAGTATCACTTTCTACGAGAATGGGTTGCAGAAACAAACATCAGAGTTGAGTATGTGGGCACAAAAGAACAAGTGGCAGACATCTTTACAAAACCACTTCCACGAGAAGCCTTTGAGTATCTTCGCCAGAGAATCGGATTTATTTCTACTTCAAAATGAATGCTTTTGAATGCTTATATTATATGTTTTATATGTACACGAGGAAGCACCATAAATAGGACAGTTCAGTTAGGGGGGAGCAGCCCTGGATGGAAAAATACCTTTGCTATTGATGACAAAGAGGGGAAGATTTATCAGATATGGAGGATAGAGGTATGCTTCCAGGGGGAGCATGAGCGATATAACTTCAGTATTGCATGACATGATTTCAGTATTGCATCAGAGTGTTTCCATCAATGCCAAAGGGGGAGATTGTTGATTAAGGTTGTTTGTCATTGATTTCAACTCTTGAAGAAAGTTGGAGAACCTAGGTTTGGGTAATGGACCCAAGTTTATTTGATGGATAATGGTATGAGTTTTGGTATATTTTCAGGTAATACTATTCTATATGGATAGTACATGTCATGCTATTTCCATTGGTATGTGGAACATCACATAACTCCTCACGGTTAGAGAGTTATGGCCATGTGAAGTTGGAGAACCCTCATGAGTCATCTAGAAGCCCCAAAAGGTCAAAGTAGTCGAAGTGGTTTAAGATATTTTTAGAAGGTAAATAACAAAGTGAAGTGATGAGTGTACTATAATTCAAAATGAATACAAAAGAAATTATTTAAATAATAAATTTAATGGAGAAATTACTAAGTTGACAAGTGGTTAGAAGTGGGTTAGCCCTAAAATAAGGAAAGTGGTTTAAGATGGTTATAAGGTAACCTCTTGAGGTAAAGTGAAGTGATGACTGTACTATAAGTCAAAGTGGATACAAACTAAATTATTTAAATAATAAAGTTAATGGATAAATTACTAATTGGACCAGTGGTTAGAAGTTGGTTAACCCTAAAATAAGGAAAGTGGGTTAAGATGGTTAAAAGGTAACCCCTTGAGCAAGCTACATGAAAGTATAAATAAGAGGCAAGACTCTCTCATTTTATATAACACTTGAGCATATTGAATATCTACAAGTGACTGAGGTAACCAAAGGATATCTAAGCCGAATTTCAGAGAGAAGGTGAAGTAAAGAAGGTCGAAATTCAAGGGAGGATAAATTCTTTTGATGATGTTTTCTAAGGTATGTTATTTACAGGTCATCTCACCATTTTCGAAATAACTTTTTTTCTAGAATGATTCAGACCGTGAAATTGATAGGCCATTGAGAAAACATATCCAAGTAGTTGTGGTACGAATTTAATCTTGTGGGTCGTTGTAGTTTTTGAGTTACACTCCGTGGAAAATAGGGCTTGTGGCTAGTCCTGAAACTAATCTAAAACAAGTGTTTCGGGTAAAAACATCATAACTTCTTCATAACAGATCCAAATTAAGTAAGACAAAATGTGTTGGTTAGAGTACATTCTGTAGTATTCTGTGTAAAAGTTTCGGATCCATACAAAAAATATTCTGTGCGGGGCACGCTCTACAAGTTCGCTCTCTAGAATAAGTCAGAATTCAACAAGGTATGTCATTTTTGCTATAACTCCTTTTTTGAGAGGTTCAAAGTAGTGACACCTAGAGGAATTGCATAAAACACACTGAATAACATTGTGTAGTATTTTCAAATCTTTATTCATTACAGGTACATAGTTATGATTATTTCAAGTTAGGGTTGTTGACTAATCCAAAACTAGTCATGTGAGACTAAAGAAAAGTTTGATGAAAATACTAGTCTCTTGTTGTTAAACTTAAGGAAGGTTTGCAGGTATGTGATCATATACACCAGGTCTATTACAGAGTTAAAGATCAGATTTGGATGATGAAATTGATGAGGTCTTTTGGTCGAGGTACATGTTAGGTACATGGTTGAGACAAGTAGTTGATGAGTTGGCACATACATCAGGTGTATAGTTGATGATGTTGGTACATCTTGATGAGTCGTAGTTGATGAGTAGTTGATACATGATTGGTACATACTTGGTACATGGTTGGATGCACTTGTTTATGGTACAGGTTGATTACAGGTTGTTTGGTACAGGTTGGTGCATGGTTGATGCACTTGTTTATGGTACAGGTTGATTACAGGTTGAGGTACAGTTTGATGCATGGTTGATGCATGGTTCAGATTTATTGGTACAGGTTGTTTGGTGCAGGTTTATTGGTACAGATTTACAACAGTATATCTCAAAGTGATAGTGTGGCAGTGGTTACATCATTCTACTTATACGTCGGGGCAAGGACATGTGGTTGTAGCCACCTTCCGGCTGTAGCCGGAGAACATAGGGGGTTGTAGCCTCCTTCTGGTTGTAGCCAGAGAATTGGGGAGTTGGAGCTTCCCTCAGGTTGTAGCCTAAGAAACTAGGGGGTTGGAACCTCCTTCTAGTTGCAGCTGGAAAGCAAAGGAAGTTGGTGCTTCCAATGAATGTAATTCTTCAAGACATATAAGAAAAAACATTATGTGGTTTTCTCCCGCTTTGGGTTTCCACGTAAAACACTAGTGTACTGTGTATGTGTATGATTGTTCATTTGTTCATTGTTTATTTACTCTGCAGTTATTGGATGATAATGCTACATTGATATAACACTTGGATTATATGGTTAAAAATGATTAGATTGCTCTATTACTGATTCACCCCCCCTCTCAGTAATCCAACAGATTCAAAGAACACAATTAGTCATATGTGAAAAGGCTCTCTTCCTAGAGATTCACTTCTGAGATCCATTTGCTAAAGAATTAAACCGGAGATTCATAATGGATTTTAGGTGGAGTTTGTCCACTTTCTTCAACACAATAATTACATAGTTGATCAACAAGTCAACTATGCGATGTGCGAAAATCAACGGATCCTTTCAGTTAATGGTCTTCAATGCAACCAACCAATTCCCTAATGAAGAGTTACCCCTTTGTTTTTGTTTTTGTTTTTTTTCTCTTGGTAACCAATTTTCCCTTTGGAAGTCACTCATCGCCCCTCGGTTTCCTTTCTCCCATCGTTTATGTTTTCTCTACCTTCACCACCACCTCGTATGCCATTGGGAGTGTACGTGACTCCACATGCTCCCCCCCGATTGCCTCCTGGTGGAGTTGCATCTTTGTCGCCATGTGGCTCCCTCTGACCAAGCTTCTATTATTATCAACTTTTACTTTAATTTGTTTTTAATGATATTTTTTCTTTGGAATATTTTATTTGATCAAATCATTTTTATTTAGTTATTTATTTATAACTTTTTTCAAAGTTTTAATGGCTAATTCGACCCACAATATATTTAATTTCATTAATGATTACTTCTTTATTATTTTAAAGCTTTAAATAAATCTCTTGATGATGGGTGAAGTGTCCACTCGAAACTTTGAAAAAGTTTTACAAGCATAAACATAATTTATTTATAAAATAAATTTCATAATAAAACATATGCATATCTTTTATAGAGATAATTATTGAGAATGTTAGAACTAACCAATGAACTCAAATTAAACAAAATTGTAATTACAATTTTAATAATAATATACTATAATGAAAAGACACTGAACTATGTTAGTGCTTTGAAAAAAAAGAGAATTTCGATTATAAAAAATAAGTCTATCTTGACATTTTGAAGTTGTTAAAAAAACATATTCTATTAAATTTACATCTCACAACATCTTTTAAGCGTGTAATCTTTGCTATGGTTAAACCTTTTATCATCTAGCGACAATAAATTATATCCTTTAACAAATTTTGATTAGTTTTGTAATTGCAAGTCTTAATGTTATAATGACACATATTTATGCTGCAACTTTCTGTTATAATAATTTTACATAAATAACAATTATAAAAAAATAAAAATTATAAAGTATTATAAACACAAAATTTTTACTAAATTTTTTTAAAATGGTTAGATAATATTCCAAAAAAAATAAAAATTTAAAACATAAGTTCCCAAATTAAAACTCAACATTAATATCATTTATAATTATAATTAACTTACAATTTATCTAATAACTATTTATCTTACAATTATTTTATAAATAAAATATATAATAATTATATCTTTCATAATATAAAATACTTATATCCATAATAATAAAATATTTTCATCTGAAATATGTATTGTTTCTCACTACCTCCTTCCCATTGTAAGGATTCTATTATGGCTCTTCCCATTAATTGAAGCCTCCACACCCATTTCTTTTGTGTTCTAAAAGCTCATATCATTTCGGCGTGCACTTTGGTAAAAATGGTCAAATTAGCTTTGAAGCTAATTTGATTTTTGAAAATTCAAAAAACTTTCCCACACATCAACTTTATGGATGTTTTATTCTCTAAACAATATTACATCAAGCTATCACTTGCCAAAAATAGGTATTATTAAATCTCTTATTAGTCTCTTAATAGGTATTGTTAAATTTCTTATTAATCCCTGCATTTGCCAAAAATAGGTATTGTTAAATCTCTTATTAGTCCCCTAATAGGTATTGTTAAATCTCTTATTAGGCCCTGCAAGGGGATTATATCAATCGACTTGATGTTGACTTCATATTAGTTGTTAGATGGGCAAAAAAAAATTTCAAAGTTTAACATCATACAATGAATTTTATTATTTATTTTAAATATTTAAATTTATTTATCAATCGACTTGATGTTGACTTCATATTAATTGTTACATGGCCAAAAAAAAAATTCAAAGTTTAACATCATACAATGAATTTTATTATTTATTTTAAATATTTAAATTTATTTATCAAGGGTGTTATTGCAAAACAGTTGCATTCTTGGGATAGAGAAATTGTCTTAATGTGAATCCCTCCTCGTACACTGTGTTTTTACTAAGGAGGTCTCGAGTCGACTGCTCAAGCACTTCTCTCTTTCCTTTTCCTAGAGCGGCGTCTCCATCTCAGACTGTTTTACCTTGTGGTCCACACAAAAATCTGCTCCGCTTTGCTTGGTTGTCCATGTCTGTTGGCAGATTTGGATAGAACGGAACAAAGCGATTTTTTAGGATCGCCCTCCTTCCTTGCCTGTTGTTGTTCACAGAGTTTTGGCCTCCTTCTACTGGCAACCGTCTATGGTAAAGTCCTTCCCATACAAAGCTTGTGATTTTAAGATGGCTGAAGGGTACACTTTAGCTTGCTTCGATGGAGCAGCACAGTCAAATGGCTTATGTTGTGGGGTTGGAGGCACCTTCAAAAACCATCTGTCGAGGATCACAAAGTGGTTCATCAATTGTGGAGTGGGTACAAATACTAAAGCTGAACTCTTGGGTTTATGGGCCTCCCTCACTCTAGCTTCCTTTTGGTCTATCAATCACTTACACGTCCTTGGTGACTCGAGAGTTATTATCGACTGGATAACTAAAAAATGCAAGCTTCATTCTGTCCATATCGAATGCTGGAAGCAAAAAACGTTGGAACTATCCAAACACATCATCGACTTCAACTTCCATCACATTTCCAGATCACACAATAGGGAGGCGGACGCTCTCTCAAAGAGGGCCCTAAATGAAGTGGTAGGGAGACTCTCGGTCTACCATTGTGATAGAGGGATAGAGAGTCCTATTTCCTACATTAATATCTTTGAATGATGATGGTTGTCCCACATTGTTGTAGATAGTTGACAGTTTATTGAAAGTTTTTTCGCTTGATTCACTTTCTAGTCTTCTCTCCGCTTTGCTAGCCTTGTCTCCATCATAACACAGTTGTTTTGATTGTAATGGTCCCCCACTGCTAGTGCGACTGCTAGTGCGCTGACCATGTTTCAAGCTTGTTGTAGCTTACTTTGTAAACGAATTTATACCCTATATAAATTTGAGAAAAAAAATTCTTAGAAAAAAAAAAATGTGAATCCCTCCCGTACAACTTTGTTTATCATACATTAAATGAGTATGAGTTATGGGGTTGTCGGGCATACAAGGCAGCACAACCAGGATTATTATCATATCGACATGTATTTACAAAGTCTACTTCAAAGCCGCACGTAGAGAATTGGTTGCTCATACGACAATATAACAACATTATAATTAAATGTAATTTGTAAATAATATTAAATTTTACATTGGATGTTTATAAGGAAATTATCATCTAATCATTATTTGTCATAAAGTGTAAGTTATTGTATATTTTAATATTGTATTATATGATATTTATTGGAGTTATATAATTTGTTGACTTAAATTCCAAGTAACATGATATTTATTTACATTCTCTCATAATGATAAATATTATATATTTAGTATTATTATATTATATTATATAATATAATTTTTATTGATATTATATATTAATTTTTATTTAAATGATCATTTATATATATAATTTAGATTTATTAATCTTTGCTATAGAGACTATATCAATCGGTTTATATTTAATTTTCTATTGATTTGTTTTTAGCTTTAAATTTATAAATACAATTTAATATTTAACATAACAAAAAGTAATAGATAATTTAATATACTAAAAATATTTGTTTTTTTTTAATTGTAATTGAAGAATATTTAAATTTGTATTACAAATTTTAAGTCTCTCTACATAATGTGTTTATTGAGAGGTAATTGTTTTTAATTAAATTCAAATTTAATAGTGGAAAGGAAATCATGTTTTATGATAGGTTTTGATTAGTGAAGGAACTACTTTCTTCGGTTTTGATATATTTTTTATTACAATAATTTTAAGTAAGCTTAATAAAATTTTAACAATGATATTCCATTATGTATATGTAATTAAAACAAAAACAAAAATGATGTTACAAATCCTTTTTTTTGGCTTTTATTTTTTAGGATTTTTGTAAATTAAAGTTTTCTTATTTATAATTTGTTTATTTTTAAAATTTTACTAATTTAAATATTTTGAAAAGAATAAAATTTTAATAAAAGAAAATTTAAAAAATTAACAAAAAATTTATCTATTTAAAAAAATAAATTAAAATCTAACTTTCCAAAAATAAATAGATTTATCGTTAAAAAGAGTAAATTAATATCAAATTAAAATATATATATATATTTTTCTAAATCTTAAAGTGTAAAGTTTCATCATAAATGAAATTATCACTAAAAACTACATTTTCAACAAATTTTGCATATTGGAGCTAAAACTAAATTATGTACTCTTTAGTTTGGGTCTTCATTTACCACCTGTCTTTATTTACGACCTAGAACCTTATTAATTTGAAAAAGAAAAACTTTACTTACATATTTGAGCAAATTTCAATTAAGTTGTTTGCCAAATATGTTGTCAAACCATATAACTTCGATTGCCCAGAGCAAAACTTGTTGCAGCAAAGCCAGATCAAAACTTCTTGCTAGGTTTCTTTAACGGAAAATACACGTGTCCGCAACCACTTAGTCTTTAACCCGCATGTTTCCAAATATGATGTATCTCATTAGCTTCCCCATTTTAAAATTTTCTTGGTAGGGACTAAGCTGCCATACAACACTTGTTCCACTTGAAACTTCTTGCTAGGTTTATTTAACGGAAAATACACGTGTCTGCAACCACCTCATTAGCTTCTCTATTTTAAAACTTTCTGACAGTGACTAAGCTGCCATACAACACTTGTTCCACTTGAAAGTTGGATAATCAACTAGCTTTGAACTTCTTATCCCCAGCTAAACAATCGAGTGTTACTGAATTCTATTTTCTTTAAATGTGAACAAAACATCTTTTTCAAAAACATTCAAATAGGGTGCTCCGCTTAAATTTATAATTTTTATTTTTTTATAAGAAGTTTAAATTCTAATTCCATGATACCACTTATATCCACATGGCAAACTCGCCCATTCTACTCTTGGCAAACTCACTGTTTTTCTATCTTCATGGCTCCCCAAATCACATGTTGAACACACTTACTCATTTTCAATGCTCTTTCGAGTTATTTGTATTTTGTCTCAATATGTTAGACATGCCACTAGTAGAAATACTTGAAACTCTTGTTTGGAGGAGATTTTTTTGTCTCTTAATATAGAAGTATGTCTAGTTTTTGTAGAAGTTCCATGAATTCTAGGGAATGTAATTTGTGCTATCTTCAATGCAGCTTTCTTTTTGAATGAATATAAAGTTATATTTAGGTTAAAAAATAAAAATAAAAATACTCCCAATATTTCGAGTGAACATTTCATTTATTATTAAAAAAATTATAAAGCTTTTGAATAAAAATAAATAAATACTTAAAGAATAAATAAATTATAGGTTGAATTAAATATTTAAACTTTTAAATAAATTATAAATAAATAATTAAATAAAAAACAAATGATCAAATAAAATGATATAAAAGAAAGAATATCTTGGATGGGGTACCACGTAGCGGAAGGAGGCCACGCAACACTCCCATGATTCCAGCCATAAGTATGGCCATTCGTTGCCCCTCACCTCAGTCTTGAATGGAGGGTGGCCTTAATTACTTGTAGAGGAAGGGAGGACATCTCCCTCGAGTCTGGTTAATGGTGGTCTTGAGGATTAATGGTAGGAGGCAGGTGAGTAGAGCAATCATGTACACCTCGGGGACATCTCTCCCACCCAGCCCTGGTTGGCATTATTTCGCTTTCGAGCTTCATCACCTTGCTCACTCTAAGAATCAGATTATTGTGCAGTGGGTTCTCCTGGCAGTAATTCAGTGAATTATTCACCCCCTGACTCAGCCATGCCGAGAGAGAGAGAGAGAGGTAAGTCGAGACGTGGACCTGCATGTTACAACTACTTTGCCCGATAGAGACGCCTGCAACAACTGGAACGGGCCCTGCCCATAGCTGGAACTCAGCGCACCGCAAGGCTGCGAACTCCATCGATGGCCTACGTGGACGAGGAATTTTTGGAGGAACCCATCTAGGTTCCACCAGAATCCCTCCTCTACACGTTCCCGGATGATTTCTTGTTCTCCAGCACCAGCAAAGCTACTACAGGTATCCAGGCAGCCATGGAAGGCACCACATGCGTAGTCGAGGAGGAATTCCCCAAGGAATTTAATGCAGGAGTTGAGGTGGTCAAGGACAACACCAATGAAGTTGATGCAGGAGCTAAGGCAATCAAGGATGGAACCATCGGCACCACGTAGGAGAACCTCCCCATCTTGGCGCCTCCACAGCTAAATGCAATTATGGATTTCGACCCAGCTCCCCCCAGTCTCTTCAGCCCTGAGCAGTTGGAGCTCATTTTCGATCTCAGAAGCTACATGGCAGACCAGCTTCATCGAGACACCCTCATTAGCAAGTGGATTGACATGCTCTTTGACGCATTCTCCAATGCACCGGCCAAGCAATGTTGCCCGACTTGTGCACAGCCCTTCGTGCTACAACCCAATGACATCACTCTCCCTGGAGCTTCGAACAACAGACCCCCTGGTGCCAATGATTAGCTTCTTGTTATTATGTATTGGTACTCTGCATAATTCATGTCTAGTTTTCTGTACTGGGGCTCTGCATAATTCCTATCTATATTTCTTTTTTCAACAGATCTTAGTTTGTTCTAGCTTGCAAAGACAGATCTGTCAGGACAAACATCCACCACCTGCTTTGGTTTCCAATTGGCAGGGCAAGTGGCAAATGACTTTTTTGGCTGAAAGTATAACAGGCGGCCACCTATTTCGGTTTCCACTAGTTTAGCGGAACAAGTGGCATGCCTATGACTTGTGTCTTTTTTGTACAGTGACAACACAGTAATAGGATTCTCCTCTTTTTTTATTTAAAATATATATATATATATAAGAAAGAATAGAATAAAAAAAGAAAAAATATATAATAAAAAATTAAATAATAATAACATAAAATAATAATTTATTAATAATGAAGTGAATTTATTAGTCCCTGTCGGAAGGCCTGGGACTATAGCAATGAGTTCATGGTTGATTTGACATTAGTTTATGGTTGACTTTAAAATTTTTCAGAAATTCTAATGTTTAACTTAGGAAGTTTCAATTCATATATTTTAAAATAAATAAAAAATATATTTGTTACAATTTTATTGGCTGATAACTTTGAAGTGTTATTGCCAGCTCCACTTCTTCCAATACTTTAATTAATGTTTATTTCACTTCTTCCAACTACCACCCTTAACTCAATTACTCACTATCTTTGTCCTTTTCCATGTTTCTATAAAACCCAAATTTAAAATCAAGTATCCTCTTACTTCAAAACTGGGGTCGTCGCTATCACGCACCTCTTACACGGGGTCTTTTGCGTCATTTATGGACACGTGTCCCTGTTGGAAAGTTGCCTTTCTGCCGATTCTTGGCAGCCCTGTCGTTGGCATCCTCCGGGTAGCCTCTACTGGTTACAAATGTGATGGTCAGGTTCCCTTATCCGTGAATGACTAGACATTAGCATTAAACGATTTGTCAATAATTAATTACAATTCTTTTATTTAATTACACTCATATATATATATTGTACACTATGTACTCTGCAATCTGAGGGAAAATCGAGCTGAAAGTGGTCTTAATTAATGAGCTCTTAACGATTACAATATATACATGCGGTATGCTTAATTAAATTAAAAACAATTACAATGTACAAGGCATTTCAAATAAAAAAATTCAAAACATTTATAAAGAATTCTTTAATTTCCATTTATTCCTATATCCAGAATTTTTAGTTAGTTCACTTGCCACCATCGGCCATTTTTCCTTTACTTTTACGGAATCTTGGACACAACACTATTAAGGATAAACATTTAAGGATAAGCATGTGCCTCGGCGCAACTAGTTTTGGTTATTATATGATGTGTGTGGGATAATTTAAGTGTTATTCAAAGTTTAAAAATTCACTTACATCAAACAAAATTAAATTATAAATTATAATAAAATTTGTGCAAAGATTTTTAGTGACTTTTTTCTATGAGAGTAGTTATTACAACTCCATTAAATTAGTGGTTAAATTTTGTTTTGTAATATAAGGATGTTTTTATATAATTTACAACAAAATTTGAAAAATGTTTTGGTTGAGATTTTTTAATGGTAAAATTTGAACAACTTTTTGATAGTGGCCTTTCCCTATCACCATTATTACAAAGTCTTCTAATGACATGGATAAGTACAATTAATAGTAATATAAGTTGCTTTTAATTCATTTAAAAGCAATAAGGTAAGCTACTCATAATATAACTTAGTGAAATCATAATTGATTAATTAATGATTTCCATGTAGTGCTTATTTGTTTAATTCTTTTCTATTTAAATTTTTGGTGAATCAAGGAAATTTAAATTTTGTATTGAAATATATATAATTTGATATTAAAAGTTTTTCTAATTTTAAAAATTGATATGAAAATTTAGCATATTCAATTTTAAGAGTTATAAGATAAAAGTTGTGAATTTTTAATATTTTATTAGAAGGTGGTAAAACTAATGATAATTTAGTAAAGTTTGTCTAATTTTAGAAATTGAAATAATAAATTTAATATATAACATATCATAACACCTAACTTGTCTTAGAAAATTGAGGGTTTGTAATTTTTTAGGTGACAAAATTAATAAGAATTTAGTGGTGAATTATTTAATACTGACAATGTAATTTCATTATACATTTTGAATAACAAACAATCTTCAATTATTATCTTTTGACAAAAAATATTCATTACTTGTGCATTTAGTTATATTAAGTTTTATTGTTCAACATCTATTTCCCAACTAATTAGGTAGGGACTGAGTTGTCATGCAACCCTTGTTAATAATGAAGTCAAAGACATAAAATATATCACATCAATCTAAAATCACAATCAATGGAGAGAAGGTCTACGACAAAGGAATAATAATGGAGGAAGGTTAAGAAAATAAATATTAACATTGACAAGTGAATATTAAAATTAAAATAATAAAATATACATAATAATAATAATAAAAAAATTATTAATAATAAATTGGAAAATATAAAACATATTACATTAATTAAAAAGCATAATTAAAAGAGAAAAGGTTCGTAGAAATAAAAAAAAATCTACTATAAAGAAAAGAAAGGATAATGGAAAAAGAGTAGGAAAATAAATTCTAACATTTAAGCAATGAATATTAAAATTTAGAAATTTAAAATAATAAAATAAATAATAGGGATTAATAATTATTGAGGAATGTGTCTTAGCTTAGAGAAGGAGAACCATGGAGGATGATATAATTAAGGAAGCAACCAAGTGGGTGATTGACCCATTTAACTTCTGGATCAGAGATACCAGGTACTCCAGGATGGTAGAAGCATATTGGATGGTTAAAGCACTGGTGGCTCAGGTCGTTAATGAAACCCGTCAGGAGAACTTCGAGATCCTCTAATCTATTCACATTTTGGAAGGTAAGTTTGAACTTTTTTGCAGATCCCAACATGGCATCAAGTTCAGGTTCAATCAGTCAGAGCAGCGACCAACACTACAGGAGAAAGGACCGGAAACTGAGTCTCCTCCAAGATCTCTTCAATGTCCAATTCTGGTCAATGAAGAAGAAGAGCAACCTTGGGCGGAGACTGCTCCTCGTCGGAAGGAAGCCAATAGACAAGCCAAGCAAGAAGCAGGGAGCCTCTTCGGGACAGCCCAGAGAGAGATGAAGCATGCGCCAGACACTCAGTAGGATTTTTCTAGCTCGATGTGTTTTGGTCTTTTCTGTCTTGTTTTCAGTCATTCTATCAGCGGCCCTAATTTTATCTTATCATGCCATTGTTCAAGTTTCATCTCCAGAACTTTGTTAAAAATAACAACTTTAAAAACCTCGGATGCGATGAACATGGTTTAGGGGTTTGGTTTCCCTTTGAGGCAGACCCCCCTGTTCTCCCTTTTTCTGTACTATATTTTGTGATACAATAGAAGTTATCTTCCTTTTTAGTTTATATATATNTTTTTTTTTTTATATATATATATATATATATATATATATATATATATATATATATATATATATATATATATATATATATATAATACAAATGTATAAGCATATAAGAGAAAGGAAAATAACAATAAGTGGTTATAACAATTTATAGGAGGTATTCGAAAGGTATAGAGACATAAATGAAGTTAAGGATAATTATGGATAATTGTACAGTTGGTCGTTGGAAGATTGTAACATGCCATCTTCCAACAACCAATTATACAAGTGGGGTTGGTAAATTCCTTCGTGACGTCAAAGAATTGTTTGATAAGACCCCCGTCGTGAAGAAAAGGAGGTCTAGGTATGAGATTTACAAACAAATTGATGCTACTTATTATGGTTACAAGGATGACAAGGACAGTAACTTGGAAAAAGTCAAGCGGCCCATGGAGGAGGAGATGTGGGCTAGATCACTGAGGGAGTGGAAGAGTAATGAGTCTGTCAAGAGGGAGGCCAGGTTGATGGTCAAGAATGAGGAGGTTGTTGTCGTTAAGCCAATCTTGTTTGAGGAAGAGGAGGATGTGGTAGAAGAAATGGGAGAGTAGGACAAGGGAAACCAACAACAAAGAGAGTGAGAGTTTGTTTCCCATGTGCCCCTTCCGAATGAGAAAGAGATCGAACGTATGGTTGTGGAGAAGAAGAAATAGGGGCTTCTTAGTAAATACACAAGTGAGGATCTCATGGAGGAGCAAGTTAAGGCCAAGGCAATGCTTAATATTCAACAATAAGGCATGCTCATGAAGCTTATGCATCAATTTTTTTCAAATGTGCTTCTTAACTTATATTAAATATATAATATAGGCCTTAGGTCATTCTTGAGGTTGTTAGAGTATTATAATTAAGACATCCACGAGGGTTCCTTTCTTGTTGATCAAACATAAGGGGAACTGGGAAGCTTTGATCGTAGAGCTTGGCAGTCCTAATTATGCCAAAGTAGAGGCCAAGATGATAGACTTGGAAGGGAACAAAGTTGATGTGCTTGGTGTCACTGGTAAGGTCCCTAGTCACAAATACTTCGGAGCTACAAAATTCCTCCCCACTGTCAAAGAGTTATTGATAAGCCCCACAAGGTGAAGAATAGGAGGTCTAGGTATGAGATTTAAAAATGAATTGATGCAAGTTATTATGGTTTATACAAGAATGATGAGGACATTATCTTGGATAAAGTTGAGTGGCATGTGGAGGAGGAGATGTGAGCCAAAGAACTGAGGGAGTGGAAGAGGATCGAGTCTGTGCGATAAATTATGAGAGGCACTGAAGAGCGATTGCCTCTGCAAAGCACAACCTCCACAAAACTTTAATTGCGGAGGTTTGCATACATACTTTGTGAATTAAATTGTTTGTCGGTGCATTTTTATGTGAAAACTACACCAGTGTGCTTTTAATCGCACCAATATGCTATAAACAATATAGCACTCATGTATATTATGTTTTTTCATATCACGTTGATGTTGTTTTTGTTTGATATATAAACTGTATTATGAGTGCGCTAATGATTTCTCTATTTTAAAATTAAATTTGAGATGTATCACTCATTAGAATTTAGAGTTGCAATATAATTTTTAACTTTAGTTTTATGAAATCATTTAATTTGGATTGTGATTGCAAAAACTTATAACCATTAACGCCATATCATGTTAAATTATTCTTCAAGGTGAATTGTTTGTTGTCCACCAAGATATGATATGTCGATTAAACATGTTTACAAAGAAAAATACATAAATATGATGAGTGAAATGATTGTGATTTGAATAATTATGTATTTTCCATGTATTGTAATAACAACATTATGATATAATTATTCACTAATAATAATAATGTTCTTTTATTAATTTTCCTTATTATAAGATTACAAGACAAAGCTATATTATAATCATTTACTAAAAGAACAATTATAATATTTATTTTTTCCAAAGATTTTATTAATTTATATTATTCAACTATTATAATATATTAAATTTATTTAATTAAGTTTTTTTTTGGTAAGCTATTTCTAACTTGTATCATATTAACATAGGTGGAAAATACATCTATCGTTCTGCTAACATGTCGCTTGGGAAACCCGAAAAACACCAGAATAATTGTTTCTTAGGATTGATGGTCTTAGAGTTGCAAAAATATAACAAGTCACTAGTACATATTGGTAACATTTCGATGTTTTATTTGCGACGTTATGGAAAAAATTGGCCATGCTGTCGAAAAATAGAGGAAATTTTAAATTTTTTTCTCCATATTGTCTCATAACGTCACAAGTCTGACGTAATACAAACACATGTCGATATTGCAACGAAGGTAGGAAGACGTCTCTATTGTGACGCCATTGGATTTTCGTCACTCTTGTGATGTTGGTAAAATAGTTGTCGCAGTTGCGACGTTATGGAAACTAGCTTTCCCCTGCCCAATGGTCACCTAGTATTTGACCAAGTCAACTTTGACTTGGTCAACTATCGTCGGAATTGCAACGTTATAAAATCTATAAATATGTTGCATTTTACGGATGTTGCGACATGTTTGTTATAATAACGACACTTCAAAAAGGGTTTAAGCGGGTCTTCTTGGCGAACAAAAAACAAGTATTTTTTTTCAGTAAATGTTTGTGGGGAAGAATGGCAGAAAACATTATAGATGGGAAAAGAATTAAAGAGGGTGAAAAGGGTGACGGTAAATGTTATTTCCCTTGCAAAAATTGTTGTACTAGACGTCCCGAAAGATTTTAAATAGCAACAGCTAAAAAACATTGTAGAAAATATGGGCACATAGACGGGGGATCAAATGAATATCGTCCCATGGTAATTAGCTATATATACATTCATTATATGTTTTAATGTTTATTGTATTCTCAAACTTTTATATTGTTCTATACATGCACTAATTTTTCATGATTATTCGTAATTATAAAGTTAGATTCGCCCCCTAACTTTATGCACAAAGCACCAAGTAGTAGCAGAAATGATGTTGTAGTACAAGATGAAGAACTTGAAGCGAATAATGAAGATCAAGTTAATGATCCCATGGAAGTAGATGACAATAATAACATAGTTCAAGATGAAGGGACAAATCAAATGATCCAAGACTTATTCGGTCATCCAGATGAGGATCATGGGGACAGTAGTGATAGTATTTATGATGAACCTCCGATTGAAAAGACAAATAAACGACTTTATAAAGGGTCAAGCGCAAATATTCTCTCCACTACATTGTTGTTGGTGAACTTGAAAGTTACGAATCATTTGTCGAACACTTGTATGACATGGATCCTAAGGTATGTAATATATTTCTTCACATCTACATAAAGGTTGACTTTTCCCCATTTTTTTTAGTGTTAACTAATGCGTAAAATAAAAATGCAATATTTACAATCACTATTCTTTACATTAAATATTTTTTTTTTTATGTTTTAGATTGTTAGGTGAATTTATGTTACCCTCGTCAAATATTTTACCTCGCACATATCAAGATTTACATGTCATTATAAAAGACATTGGCATGGAGTATCAAAGTATAGATGCATGTCCTGATGATCATATTATATATTATGGACAACATGCGTCGAAAACAGAATGCCTGGTATGTGGTATCAATAGATATCGAACCGATCAAGTAACACAAATGGTCCCTCGAAAGGTTCTCCGGCATATTCCCATAACTCCACGTTTGCAGCGACTGTTCAGGTGCAAAAGTATAGCACAATTTATGGATTACCATGCACGAAATAGAATTGAAGATGGCGTTCTTCGAATTCCTGCAGATGGTTATGCATTTAAGGAAATTGTTGCAAAATGGCCAGAATTTACAGATGAACCTCGTAATGTTAGGCTTTCATTGGCAAYTGACRGTGTTAATCCATTTGGAGAGCTTCGGTTTGTTTACCCAGTGTGGCCTATTTTTGYTATCAACAATAACATTCCTCCTTGGATGTCAATAAAGAGGGAGCACATAATGTTGAAAATGATTATTCCAGGTATTTGTTTACATTAATTTTTYGAATTTAAATTTTTCATTTTTCTCTTTTTTTGCATAAAATCTTTTATTTATTTATTTACATATATATACATACCATGGTAGTAATTTCGTGCAATTTCAAACAATTAGGTAAGTACCAAGTTAAATATATGAATGTGTATATCGAGCCTCTTATCGACGAGCTACTAAAGTTATGGGAGGGCATCACTATGTATGACTTATGTAAACCAATTGGGCAGAAGAGATTTCAATGTCGTGGAATACTTTTATGAACAATTCATGATACCCCGGGACTAACACATTTTTGTGGTATGTAACGTTCCATATTGCACGCTTGAATAGTATATAAATAATTGAAGATATCATGCATGTTGTTTAAATAATCANTGTATATATATATATATATATATATATATATATATATATATATATATATATATATATATATATATATATATATAATTCACGTTAATCCATTTGTTGCAGGTCTTCAAACAAAGGGTAAATTTGCATGTCCAGTTTGTGGTCCTAAGAAGAAAGTTCATCAGTCAAAAAATTTAGGAAAGGAGGTGTTTGATGAGTATATACACTTTCTCTCTAACCATAAGTATCGTAATACTGAAAAATATATTTTCAATGGGAAACAAGAGACTGGACTAAAACCACAAAGAATGACACCTCGCCTATGGAAGTTGGCATATAACAGAATTAATCCTCGAGGTACGCATTTTGTTTATGTATCATAAATGGAATCATGTTTTGAAATTTTATTTTGATTATTCATTTTATTTTACCGCATTTGATAAATAATGTTTTGATTTTTTGTATGCTTCATCAATGTCGTCGTCGTGAAGGTAGTAATAATGGGCGTCCACGAGGAATGAAATATTATCCCACTCGATTCATGAGGTTGCCTTACTATAAGGACCTAAAAATAGTTAATTCATTTGATACAATGCATATCGGGAAGAATGTGACAGAAACATTATGGTGAATCATAGATGGCAGGTGGGATAAAGAAAAAATTGTCAAAATTTGTAATGACATTTGGGAAGCCAATCATGCAATGCAAAGTGTGATCCGATAAAATAACGATGGAGACCAAAATAGCCTTCCATGGTTATTAATAGAGCAACAAAGCAATGGTGTAAAAGAGGTCATTCAAAAAATTAAATTTCCCACGGGTTTTTGTTCAAACAGAAAGAATATATTAACGAAGAAAGGTGAATTTGGTGGGGTAAAAACACATGATTGGCATACCTTCATCAAGGTAATTAATCATTTTAGTATTCATATTTATACATTGGTCGTATACATTTTTTGATATTTTTATTTTTTTGTCTAGTTTTGAACAAGTAACAATTCATTTTTATTGTTACAGTATGTTCTACCTCTATCTCTCCCAAACAACTTTGACAACAATGTCAAACAAGTTATATATGATCTTGGAAAATACATGAGGTAAGTAGCTGCAATATATATGCAAAAAAAAAATCAAATTTTTGTTGTACTTAATGACATGTGTTTTACTTGTAATGTAATATGTATTTATATGTTTTGTTGAAACATGTTATTTTCTTGTGTCATGATCTATAGATGGTTGTGATTGAAAGAAATCCATGAAATGATATAAATTATTGGAAGAGAGAAATTCCTCGGCTAATGTGTGAAATGCAGAAAATCTAGCTCCAATATTTTTCAATGCACAAGAACACTACCTCATACACCAAGTTGAGGAGATTGAAATGTGTGGACCTGTACACACAAGGTCAATGTGGATGGTGGAGAGGCACTTGAAATCATTGAAGGCTTTGGTTATACAAAGAGCACGTCCCGAGGGTTCTATGGTGGAGAGATATATGATATATGAATCCATGGTGTATATTAGTCAATATCTTCCTAAATTAGTAGTGCAAGATATGCATGCAATGGATTGCATTTGGGATGTGAACTCCATTAAAATTTTTGAAAGGGAGCATCTATTGGGGAAAGGTGCAATGAAGAAAGTGAGAGGTAATTAAATTGTGGATATTTTTAATAAAAATATTTTTTTTGGTTTTTTGTGTATATGATCATACTCAATTAATATTTATTCTCTCATCATTTATTAATATTTACCATGGTTATAACTAATATTTAATATTGGTGAATTGTGATTTTGTGATCGGTCAATTGCTCAAGATTGGGATGCACTACATTTATACATTACAAACAATCTTGACTGGATGAAGGTATGGATTGATAGATGTAAAGAACGTCATGGCGTTAGGTTATCATGGAAATAACTGCTTGAATTGGTTAGAGAAGCTCGTCGTAATGGAGATTTCGATGTTACGCAGAGGGAAATAGATTTAGTGTATTCTTTGAAAGATGGAAAGGCAATCAAATTCACCCATTTTATTCAGTTATTTTATATTATATTAATGTGACTGTAGGTGTGTTTTTTTTCATATTATAGTTTCCAAGTTATATAGATTTGTTTATTATTAATTGGCAATGCATCTTTTACATGTCTGGCATATTGCAATTGAAACACCACAAGGCTATGTGGTTCAATGGTCGTAAATTTCGCATCAAACAGTTGAATGAAACCAGAAAAACTTCTAATAGTGGGATAATTGCAGTATTCCAGGTCACTAATGTTTTCTCTAGGAGTGACAGACATCCTCGAGAATCTGAAAATAGATACTATGGGTTTTTTAATGATATAATTGAGTGTGACATTAATTCCTTCAAATTAGTTTTGTTCGATGTCAAATGGTATCAGTTACGAATGCATGAACATGATGAGGAAAGAATCGTTATTCAACATGCCCAATGGATTTTCGATGAGTAAAACAACAGTTTTTGAAAAAACAAATGACCGCTATGTTTTTCCAAGTCAATGTGAATAAGTCTTTTATTCAAAGGTTCCAGGTAAGAGGGATTGGTCATTTGTTGTTAGATATGATCCAAGAGGAAGGCCAGTAAAGTATATTGTAGATGAGGAAGATCATATTGAATAAGAAGATAATGTAGAGCTAGAGCAGGAAGAATAAGGGTCGATAGATGAAGAAGACGGAGAAGATGAACCAGGTGTAGGAGACAATGCACCAGTTCTTGATGATGATATAGATGAATATATGCTCGAAAATGACATTGATGATGATGATGATATCATCAATCCTTTCAACATTGTTTCTGAACTAGATGTTGATACAGATGTCGAGTTGGATGATTAAGAAGAAGATACACAAGAAGGATGATACAAATGTTGCGTTGGTCGATGAGGTGTGTAACTAGATATTTTAATTTGTATGAATTATTCTCTTTAAATAATTGTTTATGTGGGTTAATTACATGTTTTTAAGTTTTATTTCATTTTTTGTTTTGGTAGTTTCTATGCATGATTACTATGTTGCTTTTGTTTGTTTTCTATTTTATATATTGGGTATTGGGGAATTGAAAGCGATGTGAGGGGGTGGAGGGGCCATATGATCTTCCACCTTCACGTTGTTGTTCGTGTTTAGTAGAGAATAAATTATTCTTGAAACCAAGAGAAGTTCATTCATTCATATTTATACTCAAAGATCGCTCACAGACCCACTCTATATACTGTGTCATCTCATCCTCGTTTCGTTTTAATTTTCTGATCGGTCGAATTTTAAAGGAAACAACTATTAAAAGACATTGTACTAGGGCTAGAGTACATGATGTGCAACAGTGACCTGTGAATGGGGCCAACGTTGAAATTTTTTCAAAATGTTTATGTATGCACTGAAATTTGACATGGATATTTTGTTCACATTTGACATGCAGCGAAATTTGACATGTAAAGTTTGTTCCATGTCAAATTTCAAGATAGTTCCAACAACAATTCTATAGAAGGGAAGTTCCATGTCAAATTTCAATACAGTTCTGACAACGATTCTATAGAAGAGAATGACGAATGATGACAATGAGAGGTGCAACATGATGAACGTTGATGCAAACGTGGACGATCTCAAAGATTTTGTGGGAACATCATACATCCTTGAGTCTTGAAACCCTCCCATATCATCAAGACATGTGTCTAGTATAACCATGTCAAATTTCGATGCATACAGGCACATATTAAAGAAATTTCAACGTTGTCCCCATTCACTACTCACTATGTGAGGTCGGTACATGACATTTGTGGTGGGTGAATTTGAAGTTCCATGACATTTCAAGAGAGTTCCAATAAAGATTCTACAGATGGAAACAACAACATTTGACAATGAGACGCCCATTATGAACGTTGTTGCAAACATGGACGATCTCAAATATTATGTGGTGGGGACATTAGACATCCTTGAGTCTTGAAACCCTCCCATAATGTCAAGGCATGTGTCTAGTCTAACCATGTCGAATTTCGACGCATACATGCACAGTTTGAAGAAATTTCAATGTTGGCCCCATTCACTGCTCACTATGCGGGGTCGGTGTAAGATGACATTTGTGATGGGTGTATTGGAAGTGCCATGACATTTCAAGAGAGTTCTGAAAAAGATTCTATAGATGGCAATGAAGAATGATGACAATGAGACATCCATTATATTGAACGTTGATGCAAACATGGATGATCTCAAATATTATGCGGGGACATAAAAAAATCCTTAAGTATTGAAACCCTCCTATACCTTCAAGGCAACTATCTAGTCTAACCATCTCAAATTTCGATGCATACGCGCACAAATTGAAAACATTTAAACGTTGGCCCCATTCACTACTCACTGTGTGGGGTCGGTGGAAGAAATTTGTGATGGGTGTATTTGAAGTTCCATGTGAAATTTCAAGATAGTTCTAACAACAATTCTATAGAAGGGAATGACAAACATTGGCAATGAGACGTGCATGATGAACGTTGATGAAAATTTGGATGATCTCAAATATTATGTGGGGACATCATACATCCTTGAGTCTTGAGACCCTCCCATACTGTCAAGGCATGTTTCTAGTCTAAACATGTCAAATTTTGACGCATACAGGAACATATTGAAGAAATTTCAACATTGGCCCCATTCATTGCTCACTATGTGGGGTCGATGCATGACATTTGTGGTGGGTGAATTGGAAGTTCCATGACATTTCAAGAGAGTTCCAACAAAGATTATACATATGGAAACGACGAATGATGACAATGAGACATCCATTATGAACGTCGATGCAAACATGGATGATCTCAAAGATTATGTGAGGACATCAGA
>ML818486.1:242996-261064 GCA_009831015.1 Picea engelmannii | reverse complement strand
GATAAATTAACCTCATTGTGTTATAATATAAATACTCATAACTGTCATATGAGTAATTAATTGAATTAGTGCTAAACTACTTCTAAGGGGGGGAAAGAGAAAGTAAAACCTCAGTAATTACTGGGCCATGAGTATTAGGCTAAGCAAAAATTAATTACTGGGTAATTAGTTTATGGAGAATAATTATCCTTAATGAGGTTTAAGTAATTTATTACCAAAGAATGGTATTCTACGAAATACTAATTAAGTACTTTAATTGAACTATAGGAGAGGAACACATGTCTTTCTCTAGTCGAGCAAGCTTAAGCGCCCCATGGTGACATGGTGAATTGATGTTGACTAAGAACATCAATGTGATGGCGCATGGTAATGTTCAATGGGTTGACGAGTTGATTGGGGTCTAGTAGGATTGGTGAACCTTAGGTGCCAAATGGATCCTAACCGTAGGTCGGGAGATCTTGCATGGATCGAGATTGTCCATCGAGAGAAAGGGAATATTCCTCGATACCATATTCGTCGGAGGTAAGCAAAGAGTGTGTTGGGAGAAGACCCAAGTTACGATGGATGCAGGCCTATGTCGATCGAAGTTCCATTGTGGCAGGTTAGGCTAGTGCCACATCAAGACCAGGGTGTTGCCACATTAGTTGGCATGGACAATGAGAGGTCACAAGGATGCCACGTGTCAGTAAGAGAGATGTTGCCTATGTAAACCTGAGAACCTCGAAAGGTCATAACCCTCATTGCAGAGCTCATTTTTGAGTGAACTTACCGTTGTTGGAAAAATCTTAATGAGAAGAAGATGATGGAGCCGTGATAGAGGAGATTTGAGATGATTGCAAAAAGATAAAAAAATTATACCCCATCCCTTAAAAATGTACTTAGGGGTTAGGTGTGTGACAAACATGTCTCTATTTCCTCCTTCCCTTCTATTCAAAGCCTCACTTTGTGTCATTATACATAGAATACCAACCCTCTATTTCCTTCCTCCACCACTTCTATTTAAGGCCTCGCTCCTCAAACTTTTATCCTAGGCCTCTCTCCTCGAACTTCTATCCTAGGCATGGATTAAAAATTTCCTAAGCCTGGATTAAAAATTTCAAAGATTGGATTGCTCAAAATTACAGGTATCAAAATCTATTTATTTTTCACTTCATTTAACTGGTGCACAAAAAATATTCACACAATAGGTTGTATGACTCAAGTTAATTGGTTCTTAAGGGTAATGATTCAACAATTGTTCCTATTCTTAGAGGTCTCACCTCATTTCCTCTTTGGTGTCCGCATAAAGAATCCTTTGTATTGTTGGCCTGCTCAAAATTACAGGGATCAAAATCTATTTTTTTTTTCCACTTCATTTAACTAGTGCACAAAGAATATCCATAGAAAAGGTTGTATGACTCAAGTAAAATTTGTGCTTACTGGTGATGGTTCAACCAAGAGGACTCAACTCATTTCCTCTTTGCCGCATGCATATAGAATCCTCTGTATTGTTGTCGCATGCATATAAAATCTTTTGTATTGTTGCCACATGAAAATAAAATCCTCTGTATTGTTGCTCCACCTAATGAAAATCAATATGAGAGGTCGGAATTCCTATCTCCTAAGTAGAGACAATGTTTTGTAAGTTCTTGGGCTACAACTAGTAAGATATATTACTTGAACTAGTCGATTTCACTATTATACTAACATTGCAAGAATGCACACAAATTTCCTTACCTTAAGAAAGATGATTAAAGGGCATGGTATTATCATAATTATAGGTCATGTCTGTCAATTGTTGAAAATACTCTTGGTGCCAAAGCAACCCATTGTTGCTTTTCCCTCCTATAATACCAACCAAGAATCAAGTAGAAGTAGCCTCTTCCTAGCAACATCTCTCTGTTTTATTGTAAGCCATAGATTCAAAGGTTCAAGTACCTGCGACGAAGCTAATGATCCACTCTCCTCCTCAACGAGAAGATATTCATGCATACTCCAGTCCATTTAAGAATCTCAATGGGGATGGCCTATGTAAAATGCATTTTTTTCCTCTTTCTAATTGGATGCATATTAGAGCTCAAAATTTTATCATTTGTTCCTGTATCCTTCCAGTAACCACTTCTGAGGGTCTCAGTATTATTGTGCCTTTTCTATAATTCATGTTCCTTCAGCTGAAAAATACCACTCTTGATCTCTTCCGTTCAGAAGGCCTTTCTCTGTGTACCTCAAGAAATGTTACGACAAACTAGAAATTTTTAAAATTTTAGGACAACAAGGGTGTGGGGATCTTGTTTAACAAATTATTAAACAATAATTTCAATATTTTTACACTGCTCTTTCCATCAGAAAGCATCCCATTCTTGATCGGTTCCCTCTTCACCTCTATCGATAATCCATAGTTATATGCCTTTTCTTCCACCATTACTAAGATTTGGGTCCAATTCGACTTGGTTTTTTTTCTATGACTGGAGGAGGATTTTCATCTGCGTGGCATGGTTGATGGATATGCTCCCCTTATTTACCACTCTCCATCTTACTGCTCCCACCCGAAGAGCCCCAAATCCTTACACATAGACACTCAACTAGGCCGCAAGCACAGAGTTCAGGATCAAACATCTTATCTTTGGGCATCCCCTAATACTTTATCACTGAGAATGACCAGGTTTTGTTTGACTGGTCCAAACCAATACTCACTCTGAGTTCTCCTCTTCCTATCATAATTCCCTTTTAAATATGAAATAGTGCTCAACATACAAGTAGGCGCTCGAGATACAACTGATAGGCCAAGGCCTGACATTGTGTGAACGAAGTATAGTAATATTATATTACTTTATTAACAAGTGTCTATCCTAAAGTTTATTTTTTTTGATGTTACATTTGGCATATAATGTTGGAAAAGGTTTCCAAGTGTGGGCTTGTTTTTCCATGCACCTACACTACGACAACAAGGGTGTAAGAACTATAGTCAACCACTATAGAGAAGGAGGGTGGAAGAGGGGTTTCATTGTACTAAAATATATTCATTTAAATGTATATTAAAACATATTACACCTTTTAATTTAAATTTGTAAAATCATTGAATATATATGCATAATTGATTTGGTTTGAAATATCATTGTATTTGATATTCTAATAATGTTTTTCTAATATTCCCTTCAATTTTCTCACCACGTGCAGGTAGCAACGATCACACAATCTCTGCAAGATTATCATCATTTATGGTTATGATGATAATGAAGGTTCGCATGGACTGTGATGGTTATGAAAGGAATGTGAAGAAGTCAATATCCATCATGAGAATTTTAACTACTAAAACATAAGGGAAATAAACCTTTCTTCATGCTAGTTGTTTTTTCGTAAGTGTTTATCGAATACTTACTGCCATTGTCCCACTGAGTGCAACATGCTTCAGTTTTTCTATGAAGACAATGTCTATTGACATTGTCCTAGTGAGCACAATGGGATCTCAATCCAACTGAATTCATAATAAATACTTTTTCTTGCTTGCCATGGAATCAAGTTTTTTCAACATTCATGGCTAGTTTGTTGAACAGGGAGAGCAATTTATTAGTTCATGACTTTGACTATGGTTATATAAAAGTACATTCCTAGGATCGTTCTCACCCTAAACCCCATGTCTAGGACTTCTCTCAACCTCATTTTATTGGCCCGAGACTGATAGATCACACACCCTTCTTTTATTACTGAATCAAATGGGACACTTGAAAATAAAGGTTATCGAGGTTATTGTTCCTGATAAACCAAGTTCTATCTTCCTTTTATACCAAAGAGAATAAGGAGTTAAGTAACGATTCAAGGTATTTTGATCTTTGAATTTTCCTATATTCTTCCTATGATAAAATCCTTGAGATAGGCATGGTTTTTCAGGTTTACATCACAATTTTTTTTTAATACATAAATTTACTGAAATGTAATTACTAAAATCCACATCACATTCACCATAAGAAACCAATCTCACAAGCCAATTCCGATCCACCAATTTTTACTAATCTAAAATGGTGCACGGTAAATTGTCAATAGTACACACGGTAACAACAATATAACTGATGTCAAAACTATTCAAATAACAATGCTAACAAGTTCTAACAATAGTGGTAACAAATTCTACCGATATAAAGACTTGAGACAAATTGAGACTTGTTGCCTTAGGTTTTTCTATGAAGTGTTACCAGTGATGAAAGCTAAAATGAAGTTATGATTCAATGCCTCAAGATTCAAAGGTTGCACTAGTGATGGTCTACCATCAGAGAGACAAGTTATGATTGATTCCATTACAATTATGAAAACTTTTCTCATGAAGTTAGAATTAACTAAATAATGTTTAAGTTAAATGAAAGTTATGACATTTGGCATTGTTACACAACTTTCTAAATGGAAATGATAATATTAATATTAACAGAGTCTGTATTCCCTTAGATGCATCCAAGTATCATTTCAGGAAGTCGTCCCTTAAATGATGCCAAGTATAATTTCAAGTAGCATTTTGTTGGAACTTGTCATTGATCCTTCATGGAAGGATAGTTCGCACCCCGCAAGCTAGTCCCTTAAAACCCCCCTAAGCATTGAGCTCAAACAAGATAGTTCACACGCCGCAAGACGGTCCCTTAACAACCCCCTAAGCATTGAGCTCAAACAAGCCATTAAGAATTAACCTATACTCATCAATCAAATACAAACGAACTAGCCTATACTCAACAATTAAATAAAAACTCCTTCCACTTAATGCATGGACTTGTTGCTTTGCAACTTCCCTTGTTTCTCTTGCTTGGTGATGTTTTACAATCCCAAGTATTACATGTGGGGTTATTGTTAAAAATAATGAAATTACTTAGCACATAGCCTATAATTGAATTGTGAGTGTTGAAAATCATATCTTAAGTAACAAAGTTACAAGTTGAGTTCAAATTTTCCATCGTGTGTGAAATTTCATAAAATATGTTTTCATTCACCAGTTTTATTCTCAAAAAGAAAATACTACCCTTTAATTGTGGCATGTGTATTAATTCAAATATCATTGAATTGCATATGATAATCTTCATTGCACATTATAAACTGAATAATAAGATTTAAAAAATATAATAAAATAAAATGTATAATATTCATATTGGCATTGCCTTTAATAACAATAGAAGTTAAGATGGTTCAATTGTTATTCATAAACTTTAATAAATGAATACAAAATTGTTCAAAGGCTAAGAGTAGAAAAAAACACATAAACAATCACAATTCTCATCTCTTCCTATGCTAAGATCATCTTTACAACGTTCTTACATAGACATATCATATAACCCTTTGTACAAACAAAACAAAAGCATAAATAAACATATTCTCGAGCCTTCTCTTTTTAAGATATTCATTACATTTTGTTTCTCATTTGTTTAAATGTTTTATGTTTTAAGATTTGGATTTATAGATGATCAAAATTAGTCACATCATAATTTAAAAAAACCAATATATTATTTTTTTTTGTAAATAAATTTTTTGTATTACCTTAGATAGCCAATAAACCAATATAGATAGCATATCTTGTAGCCGGTTCTGCCAAACAGATGGAAACCAGAATTGGCTACAAGCTTGTGAAAGCATCCATGTTCAAAGTGATATACATAAGTAGCTAGAAACAAAATTGTGAAAGCTATAATCTAGCCTTGGGCTTGCCTAATATTGTAACTATGACTAATTTGAACAAAAAGACATGACATGATAGAACTCAAGCGCTGGAAGAACCTAGATTTCCATCGTTATTTGAGGGGTGAGGATAGGCTAGAGAAAATGCATAAGGTTGGTATCAATCTGGGCACTTGATTTTTGAAGGCTCGCTTGAAAGTGAGTCGAATAATGAATCCAACCGGCGGAAAACGATGGTTTGAAGAAAGAGCTAGTCAACAACATCCTTGCTCAGGTCGAAGATCAACTACAGTTGATCCTATGAGAAGCTGTAATGGTGGGGAACCTCAAACACTGTATCTGCACTAGTGTTGGGCTTAATTTCTGGACAAACATATTCATGAACCCTGTCATCATGCAAATTAGGAGGAGCCTCTTCCATGACCGGACATCCCCCCACAACCAGTTCAGGGGAAACACCCTCCTCTCAAAAGGAATTGAGATGAGAGGGTTGTAATTCTATGGAATTTATCAATTGGGAGCCCAAGGGAGACTGGGGAGGTTCTAGAGGGAATTCTTATTCAATGAAAATTAGATTGCTATCATCCCTCCTCCAATTCTGATCAATGAGGGGAGAATCCACATATGGCGAGCTAGAAAAGGAAGGGTTAGTGGAGGGCGGTGTAATTGGTGAGGAAGAAGGATATGAATGAAGCCTTCGGGCCATGAAGTTGTATTAGGCATGTTTGTGCTTCATCTTACCCCTCTTGCGCGACATTGTGATTGCAAGAGAATTATAAGGGAGAAGGGGCAAGAAGACTAGAGAGTTGCGAGCTCGAGGAATTCCAACGAGGGAGGAGGAGACCACCCACAGTGCTCATAAAACTAGAATAGGCCAGATGCTATGCCTTACCTCTGATAAGTTTCCCAAATTAGTAATGGGAAACACCATTATAGTTGAGTTGATGTCCCTTAGCTTCCTTGTACCAGTCCTATTGCAGCCCCACACTCAAATCGATCGTTTCATTGAATTTCCCACGCTGTACATGGTCACCTCCACCATAGCCACATTAATTCTATGCATTTGGATGAATAGAGGGGGGAGGGCGGAAACCAGATGCAATAAATCCCCTTGTTGCATGTTGACCAACTGTCACCCCATCCGGGGAACCAATATATTATTAAAATTACTCCAAATTATAGAATATTTGGACAATTCCTTTTATATATACAAATTCATTTCATATAGTCGTTATAGTGCATTGATGACCATTGCTCAAGTTGTCTTTGAATTTTCTTATAGAATCAATACCCCATTGTTGGATGGGCGTTTTCTCCATGACAGGTTGAAGCTACAAAAATTTGCATATCCATAAAAGGTTGACTAGACTTCTCAAAGATCTTCTTTAATGTGGCATGTCTAGAAGGGAATTGGTTATTTGTTATCTTATAATATTCCAAGCACTCATTTTATTATTCCCTCTAGTCCATATCATATTTCATGAATTCATCAAGATTGTCTATAGACTTCTTGATTTTTCAATCATTTTCTAAATCTTGCCAATGCTAAAAATCATAGAGAATCATAGGCGCAAGGGTGTTCTTCATTCCACCTTCCCTTAATAACTCTTCAAAAATTTGGAGGGTTGATGTGACAGCTATTAATTCATGGGATTTCTCATTGATGGATTGCAATTGGGATTTCAAGGGTAAGGTATTGACATCTTCTTGGGGAACTACAAAATTTGTCAACGCATTGCAAGTTGCTAGATCCTCTTCATAACATACAAATTCATTCATAGGATCATGAGGGTCCTCTACATGGTACTTCTTCATTTTTTCATAGTGTAAGGTCACAAAGTATTCTCACATGTAGTGATAGTAGCATAATATAAGTCCATTGGGTGCTACCTCCTAGGTTGGTGGCCCACTTATGAGATAAAAGAATTCCCCATGCATCCATAACATTTATGACAACCACCTCCATTAATAATGAGATATTTTGGTAGGCTACTATATTAAATTCAAGGTCCTTGATCATTCCACACACTTTGATATCTCGTGAATCCATGGCACACACATTCCTATATGGCATGGTTGTCTTTAAGCCTAGTTGGTTCATCACTTTGAGAGGCATGAAATTAGTGGATGCTCTTGAATTTGACATACAAATATGGAGGATCAAGTCATTTACCATTAGTGATATGAGGAAGGGGTGATAAGTACCATTTCTCTTACCTTCTTGGGTCGTGGCTTATAATATTACTGGGAAATCTTCATTGGTGTCAATATTTTCAATGCTAATCCATTCTTTTAGCTTCATGTTTATAGAGGGAAACTTAGCCAACTCAATCAAAGGAATGAGAACCTTAATATCGCTAACCCAATTGGTTATATTGAATTTCATACCAGGGGGGAATTTGTTGAAGGTTCCATTTTATACGCCTTAGTAATTGACTTAATAGGATGATTGCATCTCTTTAGAAACCCTATTGGGCTTGGTATATCCACCCAAGGTAAATGCATTTTCTTCCTTGATAGTTAATTCCTTTGTTCTCATTGGCCCACATTCTTTTGATTTCTTCTTAAGATGGCCTTTCACCAAATATTCTAATGGATTTCTCGACATCCATCCCCTTGTCCTTAACTTGTTGCATGTTTTGTTTGGACAAAGGATAGGATTTCCTTCCATCAAATAATTGTTGCAAGAATCCAAGTAGTTTTTACTAGGTTATTTGATTCATTTTTGACCATGTCTAAGTATCTTGCACAAGTCCTTTCCTCATGATAATATTTGCAAGATTTACAATATGGAGTAGTCCCATAATTGAATGCATTAGTTGGCTCCAATGTGGAGGGAAATCTCTATTTTTGGGGAGGTTTTGTGATACCTTTCATTCCTAGGAGGAAGCACATTTTGTTGCAAATTTGTTTCCATCTGCACAACCCTATTTTGCAATGTGTCAGTTTGTGTGAAGTTTGTTTCCATTCTTTCCATTCCTTCCATTATAGAAACTAAGGGGTCGTGGGGTGTCTCAATGTTATGCATAGTCCTTGGCTTGGGTTGCACCATTGGTGTAGATGGGGTTGTATGTCAAGATTTTCCCGATAACACCAAGTTTTCTTCTATACTCTTAGCTTTGGCTTTAGCATCCATTAGATCTATTGGATTATATTGATTTAAAAAGAAACTCATTTGGCCTTGGAAAGAATTCAAATAGTACAACAATATTGTGGTTGGGGTAGGTTGATGATTTTGAGGAATATCTTGAATTGTTTTATTGAATCTTATATTGAATTCATCAATTTTTTCATTTTCATTCCTCTTCATATTAATCAATGTGTTTAAAAAAAAAATCTATCTGTTCTTCCTAACCATCTAGAAAAGAATACGTCTGTACAACTATTAATGGAATTAATACAATTGTCAAGCAATCCAATAAACCATTTTCTTGAAACTTTAAAAAAAACAAAGCAAAACATTTAAACACGATGTTTAATTTATTTAATCATAATAAAATTCATGAACACATTCCAATGATAACATGCACTAATAACATTATTCCATGAAACAAATAAATTTTTTCCAATGACTTAGGAAATTCATGGGGTTGTCCAACAATATTACTGAAATAAAAAGGCTTGTAGAAATTTGTTAACCATGAGGGAACCATTTTACTTTTAGGATTAAGGAAACTTGAATTATCAACATATATATTTCTTATGTCTTCTGACATCCCTAGCCCCAAGCTCGGCCATGCCACTCATCAATTTTGCCTCTGATACCATTTATTTTATAACATGCTCTGCATATGCAATAATTATGCAATGTAAACAACATACAATTCATGCATAAACATGTATAGTAAAAACATACATAATTTATGTAAGCATTCACATAGATAAAATAACACTTATCTTTTTAATAATCCACCAATTACGTGCATACCTCAGACTTTCCTCCCAGCCATAGACTATGCTTCTCATAAACTCTCAGCAGCAAGTTACCCTCAAGCTAATCCTAGAAACTCCACCAGGGAAGGATTCCTAATCCAGATTAAGGTCCAACAACACAATAATACTCAATTCAAGGTGACAACTATTGCAAATAGCCTACAACCTCTTATTCCCCATAGCCTGTCCCACCCCAGGAAGTGTACCCTTTCTTTGTTCAATGGTCCTTCAACTGTCCCACTTCCCTTCTGAGGCTTCCACAACAAGCCAAAAAAAAAGTCTCAGAGATATGTAGCTATTTCCTAGCACACAAGAAAAACAATTCACAATAGTTCTCTCACCTAAAGAGAATTCTCATAGGCATGACAACCTGCCTATTTTGTATGAAAACATGCCTGACAACCTGCCTATTTTGTATGAAAACATGCCTGACAACCTTCTTCTTTGGATCAAACTACCCAGGTTCACTGGATACAAATAGCTCCCAAAAGCTCCCAGTTATAGGTATGAATGATGATGACAACGAGAGTACATATGGAAAGAGTGAATGAAAATATAATAGGAATTCTCCCAAAATACACTGAGTTTCCCCAATATATTTTCATGTTCCCAACTTGACACTTGTCATGATGGGAACTACATGGACCCCACTTGAGCACATGTTTCCCACTTTAGGAACTTAGGATAATATATCTCATGATTTAGACTTTATGAAATATTAAGATAATATTTTCTTGAATTAATTCCCCTTGGCTTAGCCCCTCTTCCTAGGCCCTTAGCCCTCTTTCCCTCTAGTGTAGTTCTATCCCCCCATACTCTTTTTGTCTGATTGGTCTACAACAATGATGTATTTTTATTAATAATCCAAGTGTGATTAGACATTACAATGATAGGCTCCCTGACCTTTTAGCATCTAGGATCTCCGGCCTAATAACCACACATGCACTCTAGCCTATAATATCTTGGACCACTAACCTATAAAACATATGTACATTTACAATTGGGGTTCATCCTAGGGGTATTACATTCCCCTCCCCCTTATTTATGCACTATCCTCAGTGCATTATATACAATTTACATTCAAAATTCTTCAAAAATTTCCATGCCTTTGCTATTGAATCTTGTTATCCTTCTGGTTCTCTTCTTTCCAACTCCAAATTCATGTCTTCATACTTCAGATAGAATTCCTTTTCTGTATTCCACATAGCTTCTTCGGGTGGGAATTCAGCTCATTGTTATTTTTGACACACCCTCGTGATTCTAGCCACCATGCCACAAGAATTCTTGAGTTGCCTCTTTCTTACTGCACTCATCCTTCCAGGCTCAAGCATCCCTTCATTTCTACATATTCCTTCAACAATCCATCTTTCCAAGGCTTTCACACACAAGGAGAGTGTCAACTCATTACCGAACCCCCACTAAGGGTCTACACTCTATGTAAATCATAGGGCTCCAGTGCCCAAACAATAGCCTTTCTTCCTGAAATTTCTAGCCTCAATAACCATCATATCATCTGTGTCACACACATAGAGTCAACACGAGACAATATCATAGCAATTTCATTTAGAATTCAAATTGTTTGTATAAGGAAAATTCAAAGTTTTCCCAAGCATGATATTCCATCTCATATTTTCTTGACTATTGCATCAAAAAACATCAATATTTATTATGGATTTCAACAACGCCATACTTGATACCACTTTTCCTGCAATACTTCTGTAACACCCTGTTTCCCCCAGTTTGTAAAAATAACTAGACTGGCCAAGAACTGTGGCAAAAATAAGAAATGAGAATGTGTGATGTGAATGGACCTTGTGGAAAAGGTCGATGAATGTGAATAATATTATGAATTTATATTGCAGGACTGCTGAGAGGGGATATGCTGAAAAAGAGACCACGATGGCTAAAGAAAGGTGGTGGAAGGCACCTTGAAAGGTGGTGTTAAATTCCACCAAAAATCAATACTGTATTTGGACTTCACTGGCCTGGAGAACCAAAAGCGGTTCACTGGCCCCGAATTAAATGTCTCACAGGCTGGTAGGTAGATGGATCCTCAGGAATTAATGAGGGATGGGGAGGAGAACCACCCATATGTAGAGCCGTTAGGCCTGACCAACGCGAGGGAAAACGTGCCACAGGCAACCTCGCAAGAGGATAAGGCATGGGGGAGAAGTGATTGGGAGGGGGACACGAGGGGAGAAAGAGAACTCTGGTGATATGCAGAGTGAGTGAAAGCAGAGAGGAAGGAGAGTAACCTTCACTCCTGGTCACTGGAAAATAGAGACGTAGTCTCACAACATCGTGGTCTCAGCTCGTGGGTGGCTAATGGTAAATCCGTTGGGATTCGCTGAGCCTATGGTTGGGTGGAAACGAGCACCCCTCTCAACAATTGTATAACCCCTGGTGTTACTTTCTGATAAGTGTTTTTCCTTTGGCATCTTGAAATATATGTATTCTAAAAATTATGCTCATAAGCTGTGAAGTTGTGAATAATTCCAGTATAAGAATGTTTGTATGAAGTTTTGATCACTGCTGGTAGTTGTATGTTTATAATGGAAAGACTATGTGTGGATTATGTTCTCTTAAATCATTATTTATATGCATACTGATCTAATTCAGACTTCATGCTTGGTTCTTGGGAGAGGGATACCCTTATCTGCCTCATATAGTACCCTGGGTAAACCTCCCCATAGAGATACCCTTCTTGAAAAAGCCATGAAGAACCTGGAAGGAGGACGTGAAGGCGCAAGGCCTTAAGAAATCCCTGATAAGTATCGAATCGATGGATGAGATCCCGTAAGGAGATATATGGTCACTCACGACCGTCAGATAAGAAGAATAAGCTGGAAAGATAAGTACCTTAACCTTGATAGGTGTTGATCGACGGACGCGATCTCGTCGGGAAATCTGTGGTCACTCATGACCGTTAGATTTGGTAGGAGAAAGTAGGATGTTAAGTGCCTTACCCCTATGACTTTCTGTGTCTTCGTGGGTAGCGAAGATATCGAGACCATAGATCCCCAAGGTCCATGAGAGAATTCGGACCATTGATCTTTCCACGTCCAGGAAGTCGTGGGAGAGCACACAAGTTAGGAACCTGTCTGAGCCGTCAGATCTCGGCTGAAAAACCCGACAGTCGTTGGATCTGTTAGGAGATATCCGAGGGATAAACCCCCAGTTAATAGGGGCGAAAGCCCTAAAATAGATCTGGACCATCCGAATAACGGAGGCCACGTGTCAACAGATTTTCCACTTTGGGAAATCGGGAGTCGAGAACTCGGGAGTTCTGGTGACGAAAGATCGGGGCATTCCATGGTAGAAACCACGAAGTAGATTTGGGTCGTCCGATTAAAGGAGGCCATGTGTCATGAGATTTCCCATTTCGGGAAATCAGGAATCGAGAACTCGAGAGTTTTGGTGACGAGAGATCGGGATGTTCCATGGTGGAAACCCCGAAGCAGTCGTAGACCGACCGATTTCGGGTGGCTATGTGTCAAGATATTACCCGTTTCGGGAAATCAGAGATCGAGGATTCGAGAGTCCCGTTGACAAGAGGTTGGGCTCTTGCCTTGAAAAAACCCGACGGAAGAGAGACCATGGTCATATGGGAAGAGGTCATATTGACCAAGGCATAACCCAAGGGGATAATCATCGATTTAGGCTTGTTTGGCAATTCAGCGTTTCGGCACTCGGGATACCGAAGGGCATGTTCCCTTGTGCTCTCAAACCCTGAAATCCAGACTTATAAATATCAAGATGTTAACAAGTGGTTAAGCTCCGATGAACGGACAGGATCCTCTCGGAGGATCCAGGGTCTGGAATGACCATGAAATGTGAGGAAGAGACACCAAATTTAAGCTAGGGCGCGAATGCGCATTAGGGTAAGTGGCGAGCATATCTGGACTACCAGAGTCCACCCGCCCAGATCTATGATTGTGGCTTCATTCCAAAGCCCCCTTGTTGTTCTGCCTTTAGTAGTGAGGGGGGGGGGGGGGGGGTCCGGAATGGTGTGAAGTGTGAATTGGGACCCTCCTCCTGTCACGTTTCCCTCCAGGTCGTGTTACCCCTCTCTCCACCTGTACTCCACTCAACAGTGCGACAGGGCCATTCCTAATGGCCATTCTCTAACCCTGTTGGGATTCGTCCCTATTGGCCAATCGCTAGCCCTGTCAGGGTTCGGCGGTTGCAGAGGCAAACGATTCGACATTCCTGTAGCGCCGAGGCACGAAATACAAGAAGCGCCATGATTATTTGACCTGTGATCCTGACCCGCGATGACATGGGAGAGAGAGAGAGTTAGCTTACGCTAGGCCTCAATAGATATTTCGGGGGCTCTGATTCTGCAGAAATCAACGAAAACTTGATTATGGTAGTGGGTGCATTACAAATTGGTATCAGAGCATGGTGACAACACTCAGCCTGATTGGGCTCATGAACGAGTTGCGCATAATCTTTATTCGAAGCACTCCTAAGAGGAGTAACCCCCTAACTTAACTCTCTTATCTAGGATAAAAACTTGGAAACGAGAACCCAACTGTGTATGCATGTGAAAGAGTTATGAATTTATGCGCAGGTTACAAAAATGTATCTAACTCTTGACTAATAACCAGCGTTTGTCTTTTCACCCAAGCGGACGATCAACCGCGGGAATTTACGGATGTAGAGAATGGTGACTCACCAAGAGATGGGAGAAGGCTCCCACAATAGAGACGAAGAGTCTGACGAAAGAAGAGTAATAGGAACCCCTCCAGATCTAGCTGAGACTGTGAGGAGTCTCATGGTTGAATTGCAAAGCTGCAAGGCCGACAATGAAAGGATGATGAAAGAAAAAGAAAAGCAAACTGAAATTAATGCAGTTTTACTGTAGAGCTTATCCGACCTACAATGACAAATGCAACATGAACCCGAGATACAGAAACATGGTCATATCAGTGACCATACTGAGAGGATGACCTCAAGGAAGGTCCACCCCAGAGGTAAAGGACCAATGCCAGACGATTCCTCTGAGAAGGAAGCTGGTGATTCAGAAGGCTCTTCCAGCAACAGGACCGATTCCTATTCTCGAAGAAAACAGAAGAAGCACAAGACTTCCAAGGGTCATAAATTTGAGGAATTCAGAAAGGGCAAACCTCCCTCCTTCGATGGTGAGATAAAGAAGGGAGAGGAAGCAGAGGCTTGGCTACTTCGACTGAAGAAATATTTCAGAGTCCATGATTTTTCAGAGAATTTGAAAGCCCGAGTGGCCACTTTCAACCTGAACGGAAAAGATTACATCTGGTGGGAATATCTTAAGAATGTGAAAGGGGTTCGCGAGGAGGACCTATCCTGGAAATAGTTTGAGAAATACTTCCGGAAGAAGTATTTGTCGGAAAAATATTTCGACGAGAAGACAAAAGAGTTTTATGAACTCAAACTGGGGAAACTCACTATAGAGGAATATGTCAACAAATTCCTTGACTTATTGAGATATGTACCCTACATCAAAGCAGAGAAGGCGAAGGTGCAACGCTTCATCAGTGGGCTACCCAAGGAATACCGAAACATAATTGAATTTGATGAGCCAAAGACCTTAGAAGACACTATTAGAAAGGAAACATATTGTCATGAACAATATGGACATCGGGCAGAGTCTCGTGGAGACTGGAAACAAAAGAGTGGTTCACGATTTCAGAAAAAGGGGATCAAATCCTTAGGATTTAAGAACTACAAGAAGAACCCCATAATGAAATTTCCATCCCGGAGTGTACTCCAGCAGAACTTTCCCTCATCGAACGGAAATAAAACTTCTGGACCTATACCAGTAAAGACTGATAAACCAAAGAGAGAACCTTTGAAATGTTGGGGTTGTGGAGAAGAGCATCTCCTAAGAGACTGTCCACACTGACAACAGAACAGTCGAAAAGTTTATAACATTCAGGAAGCTACCACAGTCAATGATGTGGCAAGGAGTGTGCCGCAGATTTATGCAACATTGGATAATAACCAAGATGACCACCAAGATTTAGTGGTGGAAATAGAAGGTATGATTTTCAACCATCTGGTGTCTGTTTTGATTGACCCTGGTTCAAATTTGAGTTATATAACCCCCAAATCTATTGATAAGTGTAAAGTACAGCCACAAAAATAAACCAAGCCATGGTTGGTACAGTTAGCCACTGGCACCAAAAGAAGGGTAGCAGAGGTCATACTAGCCTGCCAATTAATGTTGGGTGAATTCCCCACCCAAGAAACCCTTAATGTATTACCCCTAGGATCATACGATCTGTTGATTGGTATGGATTGGCTAGCCACCCATAAAGCTAGACTGGACTGTTACCATAAAAGCTTGGAGTGTGTAAGTAAAGAAGGGAGAAGGATAACCCTTCAAGGGATCCAAAAACCTGTCTCGGTGAGGCAAATATCAGCCCTGCAAATGATAAAGTATTGCCGAAAAGGATGTCCCCTATATGCAATATAGGTGTTGAAAAAAATTAAAGGTGATAAACCAAGCCCTTATGATCACCCTATCCTGAGAGAATACAGAGATGTGTTTCCGAAAGAGGTACCGGGTCTACCTCTGAGAAGAGACATTGACTTCTCGATAGAACTTGCACCAGGAGCGGTGTTGGTGTCTAGGACACCCTACCGGAGGAGCACACCTGAGTTAGTGGAACTCAAATTGCAATTGCAATGGATAAGGGTTATATTTGACCCAGTGTGTCCCCATGGGGAGCACCAGTCTTGTTTGTGAAAAATAAGGATGGCACCCTTAGACTGTGTATAGATTATAGACAACTCAATAAAGTAACCATAAAGAACAAGTACCCCTTGCCCAGGATCGATGATCTATTCGATCAGTTGGGAGGTGCATCTATTTTCTCAAAGATTGACTTGAGGTCGAGATACCATCAAGTCCAAATCAAGGGTGAAGACATCCATAAAACTTCTTTCCGAACATGGTATGGTCACTATGAGTTTGTGGTAGTGCCACTTGGGTTAACCAATGCCCCTGCCAATTTCATGTGCTTAATGAACAATGTCCTCAGTAAATTTTGAGATAAATTTGTACTAGTTTTTATTGATGACATATTAATTTACTCTAAGAATAGAGAAGAACATGAAGAGAATCTTAGACTTGTGCTTCAAGTGCTAAGAGAGCATCAACTCTATGCTAAATTCAGAAAATGTGACTTCTTTCAGAAGCAAATACATTACTTGGGACATGTTCTGTCTGAGGGAGGGGTAGCAGTAGATCCTGACAAGATCAGGTCTATCATGGAATGGCCTTCCCCGAAGGATGTTTCAGACATCAGATCCTTTATGGGATTAGCAAGATACTATAGGATATTTATAAAAGGATTCTCCAAGATTGGTTGTCCAATCACTACCCTCCAGAAGAAGGGGACAAAATTCCTGTGGACACAGAAATGTGAAGAAAGATTCCAAACCCAGAAACATCTACTGACCCATGCACCCGTGTTGAAAATTGCTGACTCAGAAGATGACTTCCTTGTGTGCACCAATGCCTGTAAGGAAGGGCTCGAAGGAGTCCTTATGTAGAAAGGAAGTGTGATCTGCTAGGAATCCCGAAAATTGAAGGAACATGAAGTCAACTATGTGACTCATGATCTAGAACTGGCTGCCATAGTGCATGCCTTGAAAATGTGGAGGCATTACCTCTTGGGAAGAAAATTTGTACTTATGACAGATCACTGTGGATTGTAATATTTGTTTGACCAGCCAAATCTCAATGCCAGACAAGCTAGATGGATGACCCTCAACGAATTTGATTTTGAAATCAAACACAGTAAAGGGAAAGAAAATAGGGTGGCCGATGCCCTTAGCAGAAGCATGAAAACAATTCACCTGGAAGTGGTGAGTACCTGCGAGACATATGTCAAGAACAGAGTCAGAAATACTCAAGAGACAGATCCCTTCATTCAGACCATGACCCTGTACCTACAACAAGAACCCTCTGGAGTAAAATATGAAGGCTACCAGATGACCAAAGGAGGTCTGCTCACTTACAGAGATAAACTGTATGTTCCAAATTGTGACGACTTGAAGAGGTTCATTATGGATGAACTACATAAAAGACCATATACAGGTCACCCAGGATGCCATAAAATGATCACTGCCACCTGGAAACAATTTTATTGGCCTGGATTGAAGAAAGACACAACCAAATATTTGGCCCAATGCATAGAGTGCCAACAGGTTAAAGTAGAACATCAACACCCAACAGGACTATTGCAACCTTTACCCATCCCAGAATAGAAATGGGAAACCATCTCCATGGATTTTATCACTGGATTTCCAACTTCAACCAAACAGAATGACGCCAACTTCAAAACTTCTTTCACTACGATGTTGATCTGCTTGTTGTTCATGCGATTCTGTGCCATGGTCAGGTTGTCCTTTAAGATTTGGAGAATTTGTTGTTGATTCTCGATGTGATCTTCCACTGCTTGAACCTTAGATTTTTCTTTTAGAGAAGAAGTGATGGAAGGAGGGTGGTATCCATAAAG